>NEWO01001201.1:55446-73760 GCA_003013225.1 Phalaenopsis aphrodite
TGCTGTTAAGGAATTCACTCACAATTCTTATTTATTTACATATCTAACACCTAAACTTTAATATTTAACAATACATTAAAAAAATCATTGATACTAATTTCTTAAAATACATACTTGTATGCATGAATATATAGCACCAAAATATTTTAAATGTAAATATCAAGTTGTAAGTGTTAGATATATAAATTCATAAGATTTGTATGGTACAGATGTAAATTTCCCTTCCAATCATAGTTGGCTGCTTTACCGTTTGTCAGGCTTGAATCCTTCCAACGAAGCTTACATGCCTACCTCCATTGAGTCCTATTAAGTGTGAATGCATTGTAAAAGTAAAGATTTGCTTGCAGCTCATTATAGTTGGTTTATATCTTGTTGTGCTGTCAAGTTATTTCACTCAAAACAATGATTGACTGATAAAAATAAAGTTTATTTTTTTTCTACGAAAATAAATAATAATAATTTTTTATTGTTATCTTGTAGTTATGGATAATTTTGCTAATTTTTTAGTAAATTAATTGCATGCTTTTTTTGCAATGAATTAAATTAAATTAAGGGAAAATATTGAAGAAGGTTAAACTTTATCTAAAAAATTAACTATAAAAACTAAATTAGGTATTTAATTGTTAGAATGATGAAATATAAATTTGTTGAGATAAATTGTGATGATGATAGAGTGATTACTGCTAAAATAATTGTTGTGCTTTAAAATCATTATTGAGATTAATATTAACTCATCAAAACTAGCTTGCGAGCCTATTAATATTTTCTTAAAAAAAAAACATGAGTTGTATCAGGAGCTAATAGTCGAGTAGGCTTGTCTTAAGCTAGGCCTTTTAGCTCATCGTACTTGGCTTCTAATCAAGCTGAACTCTAATTGATTGAGGCTTCGACTTGGCATTATTACGCCATAACTTGAAATAAATTATTTTTGCTGATAGTGGTCAATTGATAACATTCTAATGATGGTGATGTTCAGATAATGACAATCAAACGACTACTGTTGGGAGATGATGATTATTGTCAGTACTGATCATTTACATCTAATATCAAATACAGCTCTAGAGTTCTTCAATATTATAGCTCACTGAAATAGTTTCATGAACAGGTTCATTGAACAATATTACTAATAACTCTTAGACTTTGAATTTTAGTATTTCTACTTACTTCACACCCCCCATAGATGCGTATTAATGTTATATATTTATTTAACATTTGTTCTTTACAATTTATTATAAATTACATTAGTCTAATATGCATATTATATTTTCTATTGTTACACAATCTTAAAATGTAAAAATATATAAATTAGTATATAAATAAGAATATAATAATAATTGAATGGCATTTTAGTTATTATAAAATAAATTAGGTGGTGTACGAATAAATAAAAATGTTTAAAGTGATATTTCAATTAAAAAGTGTAGATTCTATATTATCATGCAATAAATAAATTAAAGAGAAGAAACTGTTAATTACAAAACTTGACTTGATTTGACTTGACTTGATAATGAAGGCAGAGCCTTGATCTGGACTAATATGAACTTGATTTTACATACGGAGCACAATTCTCATGTATTTACATATTTAGCGCCCAAAATTTAATAATAATACTTTTAACATTTTAGTGGCATAAATGTATACAAGAAAATGTGTACTTTAATACCACCCAAATCTTTTGTATCATTTCAAAAGATTAATGGGACATTAATTATCATAATGTTTTATAGAAATAATTGATTAATGACATATCATTACTTATAAAAAATAAATTTGATTTTAATCTGCTGTTATCACCAATATAGTCTCAAGCAACTCAAGGATTCAAACAGAAATGCAGATTAGATAGACAAAAAACTTCACTTGAAATAAAAGTGCAGAACAATATTATACACACTAGGATCACAAACAACACTTTTGAAACAACTCAAATACATAAATGATCATCGTTTAATTATGCTATTTATTGATTAAACCACTGATTCAATTTCACGTTGACAAATACATAAATGTTATTTATCATTTTATCAAGGAGTTGGAAGTAAGTAGTCGCCCAAGTCCTCTTGAGCAATAAGGTCCCCAATACACTCCATAGTCCAACAACAAAACCAAGTCCCATACCGAGGAACAAACTAAAATCATCATCATCCTGAGAATTGCCTCCTTCGTCATGTATACTTTCGCAAGTTTTATGTAGTGGTTTTCCACAGAGTTTTGGATTTCCGTAGTAACTTGATTCTTGAAAAGTGTCAAGTTGGGTCCCCTTCGGGATTCTACCAGACAATTGATTGTAGGATAAGTTGAGATAACTCAATCCACTAAGCATCACAATGCTTTCTGGAATTTCTCCTGAGAAATGATTCCTTGAGAGATCCAAACTTTCTAAGCTTTGCATTACACCAATTTTTTTTGGTATCTGTCCTGTGAGTTGGTTTCTCGATAAATTCAGGCTCATCAATCCAACAAGGCTCATTAATTCAATAGGAACTTCACCAGTGAGCTTATTACAAGAAAGATCTATAATGTTCACCAGAGAGAGTGTGCCTTTGAATTCACGAACTATTCCTTTATAATCGATCGATATTGAATCAGGTAAAAGTATGTCTGGAAGGTTGAAAAGTTTCAGGGAAATCGAAAAATCAGGCCTCTGATATGAAAATATAATATAATCATCAGGAATTAGAGGTTCAAGCCTCTTATTTTGTATAACCATTGAATTGAGAAATTTAAAAGATTTTGGGATTAACCCAGAAAGAAAATTTTGTGCAAGATCCAAGATTTGTAGTTCTTTTAGTTTGGATAGCTCCATGGGAATTGAGCCATGGAATTTATTTGAGTGCAAGCGTAAGATCTTTAAGGACAATAATTTTTCTCCAATCCATGAAGGTACGTTTCCTGTAAGATAATTTTCTCCCAAGTCAAGGGTAATAAGCTTGCTGCAATTTTTTAAAAATGGCATCTCCCCTTGAAAAGCATTGTCGTTGAGGTGCATTGAAAATAACGTTGGTAGGTTCCCTATCCATTGTGGAATATAACCATTTAAGTTGTTATATGACATGCTGATAAACTTTAAACTCTCATAGCTTGAAGCATTACCATTGCAATTTGGAATTTCTCCGTAAAGATTGTTATGGGATAAGTCGAGAAAAATTATTGAAGGCATTTGACATATAGAATTAGGGATTTCACATGAGAGATGATTTTGAGAAAGGTCAAGCACTACCAACAAACTCATGTTCCCATTTAGATATAACTCAATCCCGCTTGAGAACTTATTATTCGAAAATGATACACAACGTACAAAATTCTTTAGCCGAGGAAGACGCCCTTCCAAAAGATTCGATCTCAAGTCGATATTTGCCGCTAATGCAATATTCATTGACATTGGAAGTTCACCTCTTATTGCATTTTGAGACATGTTCAAGTACTTTATTTGAGATGAAATATTCCAAAACCAACTCGGAATGATATCAGAAATGCCACAATTGGAGAGGTCTAAAAAGGAAATGAGCTTTTGATTTTGAAGTCATAGTGGGAATTGAGGACCAACGAGACAAGAACTTAGGTGAAGTTGATAAATTTGAAATACTGGAGTCCAATTAAGACTAATCATGTTAAAACTCAATTTATTATGTGAAAGATCTAGGTATCTCAATTGTGATAGGTTTGCAAAATGAAACTTAGAGAGATTATCATGCAAATTATTATAACCAAAATCCAAAGTAGCTAAACTAGTTAGCTGTCCAAGGCTGTGTGGAATAAGTCCATCAAATTGATTATTTCCAAGAAAAAGGTCCGTTAAATTTCTCATATTTCCAAACCATTCCGGTATGCTACCTTTCAGTTGGTTATTGGAGAAATCCATTTTTGTCATTTTATATTCTTTGCATTTTAAAGCAGTTTCATCATTACTTAATTTTGTAAAATTATTATAGCTAAGGCTCAAGACATTGAGATCACATAATAAGCTTGAAGAGGCAAAGAAGATAGGTCCAGTAAAAGAGTTCAAATCGAGATATAATTCATTTAACCTCTTGAGCTGTCCTAACCAGTTTGGCAAAATTCCATTGAGATGGTTATAAACAAGGGCAAATCTTTCAATGGTTGATGAAAAATTAGAATATGGAAGTAAATTCGGAAGTGTTTGTAGGCTACATGATGACAAATACAAAGTAGAAAGAGCTGGAAGCACACTAATCTCATGTAACCAATTCGTAGCAAATGTTAGATTCACCTTCGACATATCAATGTGTTGTAAAGAGAAGAGGTGTGACATCCATAAGAGGTTATAAGCAACTAGAGAATTATAACTAAGATCAAGGTATCTAAGTTTTGTCAAGTTTCCAATATGAGGTGGAATTTCTCCGACGAACCCCGAATATGAGAGATCAAGATGGCTCAATTTAGTGAGGGAACCAATAGAATGAGGGATCCTCGTTTGATTGAAGTGAATGTTTCTCAAGCACAAATATTGCATGTGTCGTAAGCGAAAAAAAGACGGATGTAATGATGCGGCATATAAAATTTCTGAAAAAACAGATAAATCGAGCTTAATGACATGAGTGGTTTTATTACTACAACTCACTCCCTTCCACGTGCAACAATCCCCGTCTGTATCCCAACTCGAGAGAACGATGTGAGGATCAGATAGACTTTGCTTAAAATCAAGAAGGGAAACTTTTTCCTCAGCACTACAACGTTGTTTCACCTTGTGAATAGCTAAGCCACCTACGCTTTCAGCTCTCAAGCAATAAAACGAAAGGGTAAAGATTAGCAATAGAGAAAACTGAACTCTTTCCATCAGAGCTGGTGTAATTCAGGCTCTCTCGCTCTATCCCTATTTGTAGCACATTAGGTGGAATTTATCTCCAAAATTCTCTCCTATACTCGTAATATAGTCATTTTCTATATGAGTAATTAGTAATAAGTTTATTTAGTTGAATTAATGAATTATTATTACATAATTTAAATAATATTTAAATGCAATCAATGCCCAAAGTACGGATGTTAAGGAATTCATTCCCATGGTTCAATAAAAATATATAAAATAAATATAATATTAGCCTGGCTATTCAAAAGTTAAGGAATCCCCACAGAACTGCTGTTCTGGAATTCACTCAACAATTCTTATTTATTTACATATGTAACACCTAAACTTTAATATTTAACATTATATTAAAGATAAGATTCTTACTAACTTCTTTAAAATGATAGGATGCATATTTGTATGCATAAATCTATAGCACCAAAGTGATTTAAATGTAAATATAAAGTTAAGTGTTAGATATATAAATTCATAAAAGTTGTGGGATACATATGTAAATTTCACTTACAATTATTGATTTAATATATTTTGTGTAAATGGCAAAAGAGTCATAGCCATCATGGTTGACTGACTTGCTGCATTGACTGACTTGCTGCATTGATAACGAAGGTGTGGCCTTGACTTGTATTTCGTCGGGCGAGACATTTCAACAAAACTTTCATAAATAAACTAATTATTATTTTACTTTAATGAGGTTAATATTAGCATTCAGGATCCAAATATTAAAATTTAAAATAAATTTAATGCATTTTATTTAAATATTAAAAAAACATGAACTAAATCACGAGCTAATTAGGCGAGTAAGGTCTTGTTAAGCTAGGCCTTTTAGCTCATCGAACTTGGCTTCTAATCTAGTTAAACTCGAGTAGATTCATGAGCCGACTTGACTTTGTTACACCCTAACTTAGACTGACTTAATGCATTGATTATGACCCAAAAGACTTTTTTAATAATAGTGAATAGGCTATCCATAAAATTAATTTCAGGTCCCAATCGATTATTAGGCTTCACTCATACAATACGTAAGCTAAATATATAATGAGTCATAACATCATGGTTAATTGACTTGTCGCATTGACTGACTTACTGAATTAATGACGAAGTTGCGGCCTGGACTTGGACTTCATCGGGCGTGAGTCTTTCTAACAAAACTTACATAAATAAACTAATTATTAATTAATTAATGAGATTAATATTAGCATTGCTATGACGGATCCAAATATTAAATTTTAATATATTTTTAATGTAATTTATTTTAATATTAAAAAAAACATGAGCCTAATCACAAGCTAATGAGTCGAGTAGGGTTTTCTTAAGCTTGGCCTTTTAGCTCATCAAATTTGGCTTCTAATCAAGCTGAACTCGAGTTGATGCATGAGTGTACTTGACTCTGTTACACCCTAACTTAGACTGACTTAATGCGTTGATTATGACCGAAAAAGATTTCTATAATAATAGTGAGTAGAGCTATCAATAAAATTAATTTTGAGTCCCAATGGATCATTATGCTTCACCCATACAATTAGGGCTGTAACGCAGGCTTGGCTTCTGTTCGGCTCATCGGAAATTGTTCGTGACTCGAGAATTGTGTGTTTGTGTTCGACATGACTTATTTAGTCTTGTTTGTGTTCGGCTTGAAATTGGCTCGTTAAATTTGATTAAAAAAAATTAGATGGAGTGTTGGATTCGAACCCATGTCAAATCTATGCAACAAAAAGGCACATAACCATATTACCGCATAAATTGTTATGCTTTAAACTTAAATATATATCATTTAAGTGCTATATATGGAAATACTTAGTAATTGTGTGATCTGCATTAATATTTTTATCCAACCTGACTTAGATTTGAAGTGTTTATTTTATAGTTTCTACATGAATTAATAACATAAAAACGTGCTTATAAAAAAAAAAGAATTTAATTTGGTGTCTTATATCTGATGAATTGCATATAATTTATTTATAATATAATATTGGAATCAAACAACACTTTTGGAAGAACTAAAGTGTATAAATTATCACCATCTAATCATGTTCTTGATTGATTGACAAATACATAATCATGTTCTAAGGTGAGGTGCAACTTCTTTGATAAACCACAAATAAGAGAGGTCAAGATGGCTCAACTTAGTGGGGGAATTAATAGAATAAGAGATTCTTGTTTGATTGGAATTAATGCCACTTACGCACAAATACTTCAAATGTTGTAAGCAAAAAACTGATGGAACAAAAGACATTACATTGCAAAGGCCTTCCACAACATTGGAAATGAATGATATTAGATGTTTAAGTGAGCCAAGGTAGCTCGCGAGTGGCTCAAGTTTGGCTCGCTGACGAGCTTGTGAGTCGAGCTTATCGATACCACCTTTTCAAAATTTTAGCTTGTCATCATTGCGAGCTAAGCTCGAGCTTGCATTTTGATAGATGAGCCAAGTTCAAGTTAGGCATGACTCTAGCTCGCGTCGACTCGTTCACTCCCCTAAAGGAGATTATACCTAAAAAGAGCTTGATAAGATGATTGGTCCCATACTTCAATTCGAAATAATGATGTAAGGATCAAGTTGACTTGGCTTAAAATCAAGGAGGGCATTTCTTTCCTAAACGATGCAATGGTTGTGCGGTTTGCAAAATATTTAAGCCGCCTTCACTACCCTTTCTGAAGTAATGGACAATGATGAAAAAAAATTCTGAAAATAGACGATGAATGATTGGAAAATAATTTTACTTGGAAACATGTTAGAAAACAAAAAAAAAAAAAAATGATAGTGGAGTGCAAATGAATATGTAAGTAAGAAGATGCTATTTTAGACGTTGAGGACAACAGATGTAAGGCTTAATTAATGACAAAGAGAATCACTTGGAATGAAGAAGCATACTTCAATGAGATTTTCTCATCTACTCTAAAGCGAACTTTGATCGGAGTTATTTTATCTCTTGATCTAAAGCTCGAACAAATGGATTAAAAAATAGCTTTCCTACACGAAAAACTTGAGGAGGTTATCTACATAAGCTAGCAAGATGGATAGATTTGATCAGGAAACACAATTTGACCTTGTAAAAAATCTTCACAACAATGGTACAAGAAATTTTAATTGGATAACTAAATTCCAGTATCACCCGACTTTGCTTTGGATAGGTAGACCTCCTAGTTAAGTGCTATGAGAAAGAAAGGCTTTGCTTGTCAAATATTTGATACAAAGTGAAGATTGTTAATTATTTTAATTAAGTATTAAACTATTAAAAAAATTTAATTGTTGTTTATTCTTGTGTAGCCTATTATGTTGCTTATTATCGCCTTAATCTATTAAATCTTCACTTATATATTGCATTAACGTCTAATAGTACTTGATATAAGTATTTACTTACCTTACACCTAATTTTTTCATTTTACATTTATACCAACCAAATTTCAAATCATATCAAAAGTAGCACCATTTTAACTTTTAAAAAGTAAAACAAATCTCTTCATGTATAAGTAAGGTCCTACTTATGTAAAAAGTGAAGTATAAGGGTTAGATATACAAAAAAACTTATGAAATTGTGTGGTATAAATGTAGATCTTCCAAAAAAAATGATAGGAATATATATCAATTGAAAATCCCATATTCTCTCGTTATGTGATGGCACGTAATTAGATTAAAAAAAGGTCATTTAAATGCCTACCACACAATTTCTATGTAGTTATACGTCTAACACCTAAACTTTACTTCTTACATATTTACCTCCCAAATCTTCCATATCATATCAAAAGATTCCTGAGATTTTTATTATCATAACAATTTATATTTCTTGATATCATACTAATTTTTATGACTTAATATATTACTTTATTTTAGTTCTCTTTTTATATACCATCAAACATAAATATGAAATTAGAAATAATTGATCAACGACATATCATTACTTATAAAAAATTAGGTTGATTCGAATCTATAACCATATCTGATATTATTAATGGGAATAATTTGATTTGATAATACTTTATCTGTTGTGATAGTCTCGAGCAACTCAAGGATTCAAAGAGAAATGCAGACTAGAAAGACATAGAACTTCAATTGAAATATTAGTACAACACAATATTATATACATTGGTATCACAAACAATACTTATGAAATAACCCAAATACATAAATGATCATCATTAAATTTTGTTATTTATTGATTAAACCACCGATTCACTTTCACGTTGACAAAGACATAAATATTATTTATCATTTTATCAAGGAATCCGAAGTAAATGGTCGCCCAACACCTCTTGAGTATTAAGGTCTCAAATACACTCCATAGTCCAACAATAAAACCAAGTCCCATATCGAAGAACAAACACAAGTTCATTACAAGTTTCAATCACAAGATTCCTCTTGAGAACAAACCTCTTGAGTAAAGCAACAATAGACTCAAAGATGCTTCAATCACAAGTTCATTCATGTTAATGTCAAGGTTGAGAAGATTTGTCAAGTTTCTCAGGTGTGGTGCAACTTTTATGATAAACCACGAATAGAAGAGGTCAAGTTGGCTCAACTTAGTGAGGAGTTAATAGAATAAGAGATTCTTGTTTGATTGGAATTAATACCACTTATGCACATATATTTCAAGTGTTGTAAGCAAAAAAACGATGGAACAAAAGACATTACGATATTAGGGGTGTAAGTGAGCCAAACTAGCTCGAGATCCGGCTTAAGCTTGGCTCGTTGAGGAGTTTTTGAGTCGTGCTTATGATACCACCTTTTCAAAATGTAAGTTGTTGTCATTATTGTGAGTTGAGCTCGAGCTGCATTTCGGTAGACGAGCCAAGTTAAAGTTTGGCAAGGCTCTAGCTTGCTTCGACTCGTTTACACCCCTAAAAAAGATCCTACCTAAATAGAGCTTGATGAGATGGTTGGTTGTTATTGTTGTACATACCTTTCCGATTGCTTATTATCACCTTAATCTATTAAATCTTCGCTTATATTATCCATTAACATCTAATAGTATGGGATATAAGTATTTACTCATCTTAAACCTACCTTTTTCACTTTACATTTATAAAAAACATAGGAATTGAGTGGTATAAATGTAAAATCTTCCAAAAAAAATAGTAGAAATATATCAATTGAAAATCCCATATTCTTTCATTATGCGATGACATAAACATAAGAAAAAAAAAAGATTTAATTTGTGTGATTATCATTCATGCATTTGCAAATAAATTCTTTCTTATTTATGTGCAAATTATGTTCCAAAAGTACGGATAAAAATTAGATAACAAAAAGGACATTTACACATATACCACACAAATTCTATGTAGTTATACATCTAACACCTAAACTTTACCTTTTATATTTATACCACCCAAATCTTTTATATTATATCAAAAGATTCCTAAGATATTAATTATCATAATCTATTATATTTCTTGAAATCAAACAAATTTTCATATACCATCATAATAACATCCAACTATTATGAAACAAATATGAAATTAGAAATTATTGATTAATGACATATTATTACTTATAAAAAATTAGGCTTATTTTAACTTATAACATTACTTTAATCTGTTGTTATCACCAACATAGTCTCAAGCAACTCAAGGATTCAAAGAGAAATGCAGACTAGATAGACAGAGAACTCCATTTGAAACACTAGTACAACACAATATTATATACACTAGGATCACAAACAACACTTTTAAAATAGCTCAAATACATAAATGATCATTATTTAATTATGTTATTTATTGATTAAACCACTGATTAACTTTCACGTTGACAAATACATAAATATTATTTATCATTTCATCAAGGAATTGGAAGTAAGTGGTCGCCCAAGACCTCTTGAGCAATAAGGTCCCCAATACACTCCATAGTTCAACAGTAAAACCAATGCCCATACTGAGGAACAAACCAAAATCATCATCATCCTGGGAATTGCCTCCTTCCACATGTACTTTAAGTTTATCGCCTTTGCAAGTCTTATTTAGTGGTTTTCCACAGAGTTTTTGATTTCCATAGTAACTTGATTCTTGAAAAGTGTCAAGTTGGGTCCCCGTCGGGATTCTACCAGACAATTGATTGTAGGATAAGTTGAGGTAACTCAATGCACTGAGCATCACAATGCTCTCTGGAATATCTCCTGAGAAATGGTTCATTGAGAGATCCAAACTTTCTAAGCTTTGCATAACACCAATTTTTTTTGGTATTTGTCCTGTGAATTGGTTTCTCGATAAGTTCAAGCTTATCAATCCAACAAGGCTCATTAATTCAGTAGGAAATTCACCATTGAGATTATTACATGAGAGATCTATAATGTTCACAAGAGAGAGTATGTCTTTGAATTCACGAACTATTCCTTTTATACCGATCATTATTGAATCAGGTAAAAGTACGCCTGGAACGATGATATGTTTCAAGGAAATAGAAAAATCAAGCCCCTGGTTTTGAAATATAAGACCAACTTTAGGAATTAGAGGTTCAAGCCTCTTATTTTGTATGGCCATTGAATTAAGAAATTTAAAAGATTTTGGGATTGAACCAAAAAGAAAATTATTTGCAAGATCCAAGATTTGTAGATCTTTTAGTTTGGATAGCTCCAAAGGAATTAATCCATGGAATTTATTTGAGTGTAAGCGTAAGATCTTTAGGGATAATAATTTTTCTCCAATCCATAAAGGTATGCTTCCTGTAAGATTATTTTCTCCCAAGTCAAGAGTTATAAGCTTACTGCAATTTTTGAAAAATGGTATCTGCCCTTGAAAATCATTGTTGTTGAGGTGCAATGATAATAACATTGGTAGGTTCCCTATCCATTATGGAATTGAACCCCGTAAGTTGTTTAATGATATGCTGATAAACCGTAGCATCATATAGCTTGAAACATTACCATTGCATTTTGGAATTTCTCCCGAAAGATTGTTATGTGATAAGTCAAGAAGAATTATGGAAGGCATTTGGCATATAGAATTAGGAATTTCACTTGAGAGATAATTTTGAGAAAGATCAAGCACTACCAACAAACTCATGTTCTCATTTAGATATAACTCAATCCCGCTTGAGAACTTATTATTCGAAAATGATACAGAGCGTACAAAATTCATTGGCCGAGGAAGGCGCCCTTCTAATTGATTTGATCTTAAGTCGATAGTTGCCGCTAATCCAATATTCAATGACATTGGAAGTTTACCCCTAATTTCATTTTGAGACATGTTCAAGTAATTTATTTTAGATGATATATTCCAAAACCAACTCGGAATGATATCAGAAATACCACAATTAGAGAGGTCTAAAGAGGAAAGGAGTTTTTGATTTTTAAGCCATAGGGGGAATTGAGGACCAACGAGACAAGAACTTAGGTAAAGATATTTAAATTGAAATGGTGGAGTCCAATTAGGACTAATCATGTTAAAATTCAATTGATTATATGAAAGTTGTAGGGATATCAATTGTGATAGATTTGCAAAATGAAATTCAGAGAGACTACCTTGCAGATTATTGGAATGAAGATCCAAAACAACTAAGTTAGTCAGTTGTCCAAGACTCTGTGGAATAAGTCCATCAAACTGATTATTTCCAAGATCAAGGTATGTTAACTTTCTCATATTTCCAACCCATTCAGGTATGCTTCCGCTCAATTGGTTATTGGAGATATCCATTATTGTCATTTTATATTTTTTGCATTTTAAAGCAGTTCCATCATCAATTAATTTTATAAAACTATTACAGCTATAGCTCAAAACATCGAGATCACATAATAAGCTTAAATAGGCAAATGAGATAGATCCCGTTAAATAGTTTGAATCGAGGTATAATGTCTTTAATCTTTTGAATTGTCCTAACCAGTTTGACAAACTTCCATTGATATGGTTATCAGAAAGAACAAATATTTCAATGGTTGATGAAAAATTAGAATATGGAAGTAAATATGGAAGTGTTTGTAGGTTGCATGATGACAAATACAAAGTGGAGAGAGCTGGAAGCACACTAATCTCATGTAACCAATTCGTCGCCAATGTTAGATTTAGATTCGACATATCAACAAATTGTAAAGAGAAGAGACGTGACATCCATAAGAGGTTGTAAGCAACTAGAGAATTATAACTAAGATCAAGATATTTAAGTTTTGTCAAGTTTCCAATATGAGGTGGAATTTCTCCGACAAACCCCGAAGCGGAGAGATCAAGATGACTCAATTTAGAGGGGAAACCAATAGAATGAGGGATTTGCGCTTGATTGAAGAGAATGTGCTTCAAGCACAAATATTGCAAGTGACGTAAGCGAGAAAAAGACAGATGTAACGATGCAGCATATAAAAATTCACCCTCAAAGTGTGAAAAAACAGAGAAATCAAGCTTGATGACATGATTGGTTTTATTACTACAACCGATTCCTTTCCACGTGCAACAATCCTCATCTATATCCCAAGTTGAGAGAACGAGTTGAGGATCAGATAGACTTTGCTTAAAATCAAGAAGGGTATCTCTTTCCGGAGCAATGCATCGTTGTTTCACCTTGCGAATAGTTGAGCCACCTTCGCTTTCTGCTCTGAAGCAATAGAGAGAGAAATGATTAGCAGTAGAGAAAACTGAACTCTTTCCATGAGAGTTGGCATAATTCTGGCTCTCTTGCCCTATCCCTATTTATAGCACATTGGTTGGAAAATTTCTTGAAAATTCTCTCCTATACTCGTAATATAGTCTTTTTCTACAAGATTAATTAGTAAGAAGTTTATTTAGTTGAATTACGAACGTGCGCTTATAATACTAAGCTACCTTGAGAATCCTACATCTTATGGACTCCTTTAGAGATAGGAAACTAATTACATTAAATTAATGAATTATTATTACATAATTTAAATATCATTTAAATTCAATCAATGTCCCCACTACTGTTAAAGAATTCACTCCCATCCT
Organism: Phalaenopsis aphrodite; assembly: GCA_003013225.1. Lineage (NCBI taxonomy): Eukaryota > Viridiplantae > Streptophyta > Magnoliopsida > Asparagales > Orchidaceae > Phalaenopsis > Phalaenopsis aphrodite. The sequence goes on from NEWO01001201.1 coordinate 69,155, forward strand.
TCATTAAAAATTCAGAAAATAAATGTAAAATTAGCCCCACTATTCAAAGGTTAAGGAATTCGCTCGCGATTCTTATTTACTTACATATCTAACACCTAAACTTTAATATTTAACATTACATTAAAAATATCACTCCTACTAACTTCTTAAAAATGATTGAAATAATATTCGTATGCATAAATATATAGCGCCAAAGTGCTTTAAATGTAAATATCAAATTGTAAGTGTTAGATATATAGATTCATAAGAATTGTGTGGTACATATGTAAATTTCCCTTGCAATTATTGATTTGATATATTATTTGTAAATGAGACGTGAGCCATAACCATCACAATTGACTTGACTGACTTACTGCATTAATTTTTAGTGCCAATTGATCATTAAGCTTCACTCATACAATATGTAAGCTAAATATATAATTAATTAAATTATAAATGAAAGCAACAATAATAATACAGTCTTACGTAGGCCAAAATTTTCTTTTGAAAATTGTCATAATTACAAATACTAGCTAGAAGCTCAAAAAAATACCAAAAAATTTTACATGAAAGGGTTAAAATAGTTAAAAAAAAAATTATGGCCAAAGGCTATAACCTAGTTTATAAGCAAAATAATAAAACTATACATTTTTTCTGTTAATAAAAGAAGATGAGATTATAAAATATATATAAAACACAAGCTCAACATTATGTGGCTGAAGAAGAATATATTGGGGAATTAGTGAGGGGTGATGATGATGGTTAAGAGACAACAGACAATTAGTAGAAATCAATGTGATCGATAAATAATGGAAGTCAGAAGATGGTTGTCTTGTGGAGATAGTCTAGTGATGATAGTTGAAGAATATTGATTGGATAATAGTGATGGGATGATAACATTCTAATACGCATCAATATACGGTTGTCTAGTGGTGAAAGCTGAGTGATGATAGATGAAAATTTTGACTTGATTTGATAATGAAGGCTGAGCTTTGATCCAGACTGATTTGAGCTTGATTAGCAGTAGAGAAGGCTTAACTCTTTCCAGCATAGATAATATAAATCTGACTTTTTTGCATAGCCAAAAAATATTAACAAAATCATATGTATGACCTTTATGTTTTTAGAAGTCTTTTCAGATTGCTTGCCGTTCACGCAATGATTCAACGATTTTCATACATACCATTCAACTTTTATATATTTACATATCTAACACCTAAGCTTATTTTTTTACAGGAGTGTCACCTTAGTCCATGCTTGAAATTGTGCATTTCATTTCTTAAAATGATAGTACTTTTCTATATTATATGAAAGATTTGGTTGGCATAAATGTAAAACATAAGGAGTAGTAAATATATAGAAATTGAGTGGTTTGCATGTAAAATCCCCTTCTATCCCACAAATAAAGATGGCACATAAATAATCCTTCTGTATTTTGGGGCATTTATCTACAACCCACAATTCTTATGTATTTTCATATCTACTCTGTAAACTATAATATTTATAATTATAACACTTGGTTGCATAACATGTCATATTTGTTCACATTGCCAAAAATATAAACATCAAGTTGTATGTGTTGGATATATAAATTCATAAGATTTGTTTGGTACATGTGTAAATTTCCCTTCCATAAATGTTTATAGTGATATTTCAATTCAAAAGCTTATATTCTATAGTATCATGCAATAAATAAATTAAAGGGAGGAGACTTTTACAACCCAAATTATCACATCACTTTTGAAATAACTCAAATACATAAATGATCGTCATTTAATTATGTTATTTATTGATTAAACCACTTATTCACCTATAGGTTGACAAATACATAGATATAATCTATCACTTTATCGATGAATTGGAAATAAGTGGCCGCCCAAGACCTCTTAAGAAATAAGATCCCCAATACACTCCATAGTCCAACAGCAAAACCAAGTCCCATACCGAGGAACAAACCAAAATCATCATCATCCTGAGAATTGCTTCCTTCGTCATGTATTTTATATTCATCACCTTCACATGTCTTATGTAATGGTTTTCCACAGAGTTTTGGATTTCCGTAGTAACTTGATTCATAAAAAGTGTCAAGTTGGGACCCTGTCGGGATTCTACCAGACAAGTAATTGTAAGATAAGTTGAGAAAACTCAATGCTTTCAGCATCACAATGCTCTCTGGAATATCTCCTGAGAAATGGTTTCTTGAGAGATCCAAACTTTCGAAGTTTTGCATAACACCAATTTGATTTGGTATTTGTCCCGTGAATTGGTTTCTTGATAAATTCAAACTCATCAATCCAACATTGCTCATTATATCAATATTCAATGACATTAGAAGTTCACCTTTAAATGAATTTTGAGACATATGCAAGTAACTTTTTTGAGATGATATATTCCAAAACCAACTCGGAATAATATCAGAAATTCCACAATTGGAAAGATCTAAAAAGGAAAGTAGGCTTTGATTTTGGAGCCATAGTGGGAATTGAGGACCAACGAGACAAGAACTTAGGCAAAGAAAAAGAATTTGAAATGGTGGAGTCCAATTAGGACTAATCATGTTAAAACTCAATTGATTGCCTAAAAGATTTATGTATTTCAATTGTGATAGATTTGCAAAATGAAATTCAGTGAGACTACCGTGCAAATTATTGTAACGAATATCCAAAATAGCTAAGTTAGTTAGTTGTCCAAGACTCTGTGGAACAAGTCCATCAAGCTGATTATGTCCAAGAAAAAGCTGTATTAAATTTCTCATATTTCCAACCCATTTAGGTATGCTTCCACTCAATTGGTTTTTGGAGATATCCATTCTTGTCATTTTATGTTCTTTACATTTTGAAGCAATTCCATTATCACTTAATTTTGTAAAATTATTATTGCTTAGGACAAAATCTTCGAGATCACATAATAAGCTTAAAGAGGCAAATGAGATAGGTCCAGTAAAAGAGTTGAAATAGAGATATAATTTCTTTAATCTTTTGAATTGCCCTAACCAGTTTGGCAAACTTCCATTGAGATGGTTGTAAGAAAGATCAAATGTTTCAATGGTTGATGAAAAATTAGAATATGGAAGTAAATTCGGAAGTGCTTGCAGTCTGCATGTTGACAAATACAAAGTGGAGAGAGCTGGAAGCACACTAATCTCATGTAACCAATTCGTAGCAAATGTTAGATTCACATCCGACATGTCAAGAAATTGTAAAGACAAGAGACGAGACATCCATAAGAGGTTATAAGAAACTAGAGAATTATAACCAAGATCAAGGTGTCTAAGCTTTGTTAAGTTTCCAATATGAGGTGGAATTTCTCCGACGAACCCTGCAAATGAGAGATCAAGATAACTCAATTTAGTGAGGGAACCAATAGAATGAGGGATCCTCGTTTGATTGAAGAGAATGTTACGCAAGCACAAATATTTCAAGTGTTGTAAGCGGAAAAAAGACGGATGTAACGATGTGGCATATAAAAAATCACTCCCATTGTCTGGAAAAATAGAGAAATCGAGCTTCATGACATGATTGGTTTTATTACTACAACTCACTCCCATCCACGTGCAACAATCCTCATCTATGTCCCAAGTCGAGAGAACGAGGATAGGATCAGATAGACTTTGTTTAAAATCAAGGAGGGCATCTCTTTCCTCAACCCTGCAGCGTTGGTTCACCTTGCGAATAGCTAAGCCACTTTCGCTTTCCGCTCTCAAGCAATATAAAGATAGAGAAAAGATTAGGAGTATAGAAAACTCAACTCTTTCCATCAGAGTTGGCATGATTCTGGCTCTCTTGCTCTATCCCTATTTATATCACATTGGTTGGAAGATATCTCTAAAATACTCTCTTTCTCTATCGCTATTTAAATCACATTAATTAGTAAGAAGTTTATTTAGTTGAATTAGGGACGCGTGCTTATAATGCTAAGCTACCTTGAGAAGCGTACACCTTTTGGACTCTTTAAGAGAAAGGAAACTAATTACAATAAATTAATATTTAATGAATTATTATTACATAATTCGAATAATATTTAAATACAATCAATGTGATAGAAGAGTATACATATGCTTATTAAGAAATTCACTCCCATCGTTTATTAAAAAGACACAAAATAAATGTAGTCTTTTTGAGCCACTTTAATGTATAATAGAAGAGTATACATATGCTTTATGACTCCTAAAATACTTAATAACTTAATCTTAATTTCATTTAAATTAAAATAGTTCTCTATCAGCAATATTTATGCATATACTTGTATGCATAAATATATGGCACCAAAGTGTTTTAAATGTATGTATAAAGTTGGACGAGTTAGATATATAAATTCATAAGAATTTTGTGGTACATATGTAAATTTTCGTTGCAATTATGGATTTGATAAATTATGTGTAAATGAGACATCAACTATAACCATCATAGTTGACAGGTTACTGCATTGATGACGAAGGTATGGCCATGACTTGAACTTTGTTGGGCACGAGTCTTTCAAACATGCTTGTGTGATTGCTACATTTGTTAAGAATTTCGCTCTTCCTCGAGAAGAACATAAATATAAGAATCTTTCACACGATATTCTAAGGGCTTGTTTTGGGATTACTTTTGTTTCTTGGGTTTTACTTCTATTTTAAAAACATGCT
>NEWO01001201.1:97153-120060 GCA_003013225.1 Phalaenopsis aphrodite
GATTACTCTCTCTAATTTTGTACATCACTGGAACTACACTAACAATATCGCAAATAATAATTAATAATAAAATAATTATGTAATCAATAATTAATTAAAAAATATTATAGATATAATAATATTTTACTATTATCTCTATAATTAAATAAATTTAAGCTAATCAAATTTATTTAAACAATATATCATATATGATACGAGCTATATTTGAGCTTAATATCGAGTGTTTAAAATGTTACTTGATGAACAACAAACGTGCTTGTTTGTGAGCATAAATGAATAAGTTCAACTATGTTCATGTCTAGTTCATTTAAGGTTCGAGTTTTTAAAAAATGTTCAAAGCTTGTTTATTAACTAATTTGAACAAACATAATCAAGTCTTATTTGAGCCTAATTCGAGTTATTCATTGAGTACATTGGTTTATTTATAACCCTCCTTAAGAAGTAGCTTTCTGCATAGTTTAAGATTTCTATAATAACACGATTCATTAAAGGTGTCGATTTGGATCCCTATCAGGATTTTACTTGACAATTGATTGTATGATAAATTAAGATAGTTCAATTCACTTAACTTCACAGTATTTTTTGGAATTTTTCTGGAGAAATTATTACTTGAGGGATCCAAACTTTCTATGCATTGCATAACACCAATATTGATTGAGATCTGTCCAGTGAAGTGGTTTTTGGATACATTCAAATTTATCAATCCAACAAGGCTCGTTAATTTAACATGAACTTCTCTAGTAAGATTGTTACAATTTTTGTAATAATCACATGAGAGAGTACGTTTGTAACGGTCTATTCCTTTTCTGTCAATTATTACTGAATCGGGCAAAGCTATGCCTACAAGGGTAATTAGATTCATGCAGATTGAAAGATCAAACCCTTTATCTAGAAAGATAAAGATCATCTTGGGAATTATAGATACGTCTCATATTTTATAGTCATTGAATTGAGAAATTAAAAAAATTTGGGATTGATCCTAAAAGAGAATTATTTGCAAGATCCAAGATTTGAAGTCCTTTTACCTTAGATAGCTCCGAGGGACTTGATGCAAGAAATTTATTTGATTGTAAGCTCAAGATCTTTAGGGACAATAATATATCTCCCATTCATAAATGTATGTTTCCAATAAGATAATTTTGTCCCATGTCAATTAATAAGTGCTGCAATTTTGGAGAAATGATCCTCCTTAAAAAAAATTATTGATGAGGTGCGATGATAATAACATTGAGATATTCCATTCCATTGTGGAATTAAACCCCTTGAGTTGTTATTTAGAAATTGATAAACTTCAGCATCTAACAACGTAAATTATTACCATGCATATTGGAATTTCTCCCAAAAGCTTGTTATGTGATAGGTCAACAAGATTTATTGCAGGCATGTGACAAAATTAGGTATTTCACCAGAGAGAAGATTTTGAGAAGGGTCGAGCGCTGCAAACAAGCCATGTTCTCATTTAGCTACAACTCTCACTTAAGAAATTATTATTTAAAAATAATACAAAATACATAAAATTCATTAGCCGAGGAAGATGCTCTTTCTATTGATTTGGTTTTTGGTCGATAGTCACTGTTAATGCAATATTCATTGATGTTGGAAGTTATATTGAGAAATAATTTATTCCTCTTATAAGTTATGATGATTAGATTTATTTCCTACTATAATTTTATTTCCTTTTATATTTTAAATTTATTTCCTTGGATTAGATTTATTTTCTTTTCTATTTTAAGTTTACCTATTTTATGTTGTTTCTTTTATTTCCAAATAATTATTATGAATTGATTAATTGGGGATATTATGTGTTTTATCGCTTTTTATTGTCTTTTATATTCTAAGATTCATGTAAATGCTATTTATAACCCCTTGTGATATCAATACATTAATTTTTATTGAATTCTGAAAACCAACATTGTATCAGAGCCTTATGATTGAACCACTTTTGTATACTTGCTTTGTGATGTCTATTTTAGTTTCAGTCTCCGACAAAAGCGCCAAAAGCTTGACCGCCTTTATCGTGCTGGTAATATAATTTTATATTTTTATGGCGGCGAATACTATTGACATAGGTATTATAATTCTTAATTAAAGTTTTACTAGGATTCAAACACAAGTGCACTTATCATTCAACTAATATAGGATTTTCTTTTAAAACCCCAACATCAATCTCACAGGGAAGGTGAAAACTCTTTTTATGACGACTTAGTAAAACTTTACTTAAACTATAAACAAATTATCTAGGAAATAAAGTCGAAATTATAAGTGTAGAAAGAAGTAACTAATACCTACTAATTCGGTTTCCAAACTTAAAGAAAATGCAAAGTGTTTCTAAACTAGCTTTGTTTAAAAGAGTTCAAATTATGCGAAAATCTTTTCTATTGCAATGAGATCATAATCAGTGTAGGAATCAAATGTTTAAAGGTTTAAATGTTGTTTTGTGACAAGTAGGATCATACATATTCTTTACCCTCTTTCGAGTTCATAAAGAACATTGACTAACTTAGAGTTAGGTTTTCAAATCCTTGGTTGTGCTGGATAGTTTCTAGTCTGTCACTCTAGATTACCCACTGTGCTCACTATTTTGCACAAACCTAGCCTTGAGCTTCAAACTATATATAAAATTAGTTAAAGTTCTAGCTTGCCACCAAAGAATCTCCAATTTACACCCATCAAAATTTATCTCTATATCTATTTGCACCAACCTAAACTAGGTTTATGTAGAAGAGCTCAACTTATGCGGAAGTTTTTTCCCTTGCAATGAGATCATAATCAGTGTAAGAATCAAATGTTTAAAGGTTTAAAGGTTGTTTTGTGACAAGTAGGAGCATACATATTCTTTACTCTATTTCAAGTGTATAATGAACACTGACTAACTTAGAGTTAAGTTCTCAAAACTTTGGTTATGCTGGATATATTATAGTCTGTCACTCTAGATTACTCATTGTGCCCACTATTTTGGACTAAACTAGCCTTAAGTTTCAAACTCTAGATCAAATTGGTTAAAGTTCTAGCCTGTCACCCTAGAATCTTCAATTTACACCAATCAAAACTTATCTTCATATATATTTGCACCAATCTATGGGCTACCTTCTCACTCACCAGGTTAATGTGATTCTTACTAGTTGAAGAATCCATATCCCTCCCGGGTCATTACGAACTCACAACAAATCATCACATGGATGGAATAAGAGAAATCTTAAACAATTTCAATCTTCAACATGATTAAGTTTTATTGTAAGGAGAAAGATAAATAAAACTACTCATATTTAATGGGTATAACACAACAAAACATGATTTATATTAAAATTCAAGTTTACACATTAATACAAAAATACAAAGTACTTATATTAAACTCCTCCCTAAGCAAATCTTCTGAAGTTCCTTTGAATAATCCTTGCTTCAATAAACACATACAAGACTTATACTCATACACTCACAAAGACTCCACACCAAACAAGACCTAACTACACACACACACACCTCCACACTCTCACATAATTTGACTCCTCTCACAATCTCACAAAAGTATCCATCCTCTTTGCTCCTCTTGACTCCTTTTTTAATAACTCTCTACATCCCCAATAGTCACTTCAGATGCCTCTTCAAAATTCATTCAAATTTAATGCATAAAAATCAAAACTGATTCTGGCGCTTAGGCGCTAGCCTTCTAGAAGCCTCATATAACTGTCTTACGCCTAGGCGCTAGATCTTGACGCCATGACGCTGGGCTTTCCGTTTCATGTACAGGGTCTGACGCCTAGACGCCAGTTCACTTTATGCTACTTTGCTTCATTTGACCTTGTTTTGCTCCATTTTCGCTCATTTTTCTCCAAAAATTCGTCTCTTGTACCTGAAACCAAAGGCATACAAAATATCTTTCATTAAAATGCAATATCATTAAAAATACGCATAAAATGTATATAGAAAAATAATAGATTTTAAGGCGTATCGCTTTGATACAAACCCTAGATTCTCCTACCATCGAAAACTTCGTATTGCTTGCTATTGACGATCTTTGCCGTGTTGTAGACCTTTCCTCTGCCTTTCCTTTTCAGATTTTTCTCCAGAAACTTCCTCTCCTTGCAGGCACTAGACGCCGAAAACTTCCTTCTTTCCTTGTAGTTTTATTCAGTTGGCGGTCTCCTTCCTTGCAGATTTCAACCGCTGGTCTCATTCCCTGCAGATTTCAACCGCGGTAACCCTTCCTGTAGGCCTCAAATTCTCTGATATCAAATCCTAGCTTCCTTCTATTTGTCGGAACAATTCATTACCCCTAATGATTACCAATCATGTCGTTGCGAGCAATTTGCCGCTTTTGTTTGAGAGTGCCGCAATGGCATCCGGATTTGGATTACCAGCTACAGATGCTGTTTCTTGGTGGTTTTTTTTTTTCTTCATGATCAAATTCGAGTGGATCAGTGGAGTTGCAAAATCTCCATAAAATTGGTAGTCATGCATCAACTTCTGATTTTTAGATGCATCTTGATCCGCTTTATATTCAGTACTTGAGTGCTGCATAGCCTGCTGCAACTAATTTCAATGATCCTTTGTTGGAGAGGAACTTCATGGGTAATTCTTATGCAGATTCGTTGGCATCCAAAATACATATCTCGGGTCTTTGCTTCAACGACAGAGACAGTTTGGAATGCCATATCTCGGTAAGTTTGGCTATTATGTCCGCCCTTTTGGTCTTGGTATTTCCTATCAGGGAAGTCCTTAGGCAAGCCCTATTCTCCCAGCTTCGCCTGTTGGATCTTGTATCTCTTTGAGGCATACTGAGCGGAGTAATATATATAGTCCTTCGGGCATGAGAAACCTAGTTGGTAGAGTGATGGGTTCTTAGCATTTGGATGGTGGTGGGAACATCCATGACGGCTTTGCTTCCTCTCTTATGGTGGAATTTAAGAACAACAAGGCCAAGTGTTATGAGCTTTCTGATATTGCCGGTCATGTAGTTGAGTTTAGTGCTGACCAGTATGGGAGTCGAGCATATTAATACCACCTTTTCAAAATTTAATCTAGGTGTCGTGGTTGTGAGTTGAGCTTGAGCTTGCATTTTGGAAGACGAGCCAAGTTAAGTCAGGCATGAAACTCTTCTCGACTCGTTTGCACCCCTAAAAGAGATCCTACCTAAATAGAGTGTGATGAGATGGTTGGTTGCATTGCTGTAGTGCATGCCTTTCCACTTGCAACAATCCTCCCCAATAATTCAATTCCAAAGAATATGGTGAGGATCAAGTTTACTTCGCTTAAAATCAAGGAGTTTTCACAATAATAGTACAAGAAATTTATTTTTTTGACAATTCATAATTCTTACGAGAGGAGTGTTTATGATATGTGTGTTTATTATAAAACATTTTTGTAGAGCAATGTTATGTGTTGATGATATAGTAATAGCTAGTGAAAACGGTGAAGTGATAACATATTTAAAAATTTTAATTAATATTAAATTTGAGATAAAAGAATTGGGTCAAACCATATACAATATTTGGATAGTTATAATAAGGAACATAGGGAAGGACAAATTACATTTATTGCAGTGTAATTATAATTGGGGAAAGACGGGCTTCGCTTGTCTATGAAACTAAATTCCAATATCGCCCGACTTTGCATCGGGTAGGTAGACCTTCTAGTTAAGGAGGTGCTAAGAGAGAAAGAGGGGCTATGCTTGTCTAATACTTGAATCAAAGTGAAGATTGCTATTTATTTGAATTAAGTATTAAACTAATTAAATAGATTTAATTTTTGTTTCTTCTGTGTGTAGCTTATTATGTTGCTTATTATCACCTTAATCTATTAAATCTTCACTTATAGTTTACATTAACGTTTAATCGTACGGGATATTATTATTTATTTACCTTATACCAAAATTTTTTATTTTACATTTATACCACCATTTTAACTTTTAAAAAGTGAAATAAATAAGGTTTTATATATGTTAAAAGTGAAGTTTAAGTGTTAGATATATAAAAACATAGGAATTGAGTGGTATAAATGTAAATCTTCCAAAAAATAAAAATAAATAAATACATCAATTGAAAATCTCATATTCTTGCATTATGCGATGTCATAAACATAGTCTCAAGCAACTCATTGATTCAAAGTGAAATGCACACAAGAAAGACAGAGAACTTTAATTGAAATATTAGTCAAACACAATATTATATACATTGGGGTAACTAAAAACACTTTTTGAAATAACTCAAATACAAAAATGATCATCATTTAATTATGTTATTTGATTATTAAACCACTGATTCACTTTTACGTTGACAAATACATAAACATTATCTATCACTTTATCAAGGAATTGGAAATAAGACGTCGCCCAAGACCTCTTGAGCAATAAAGTCCCCAATACACTCCATAGTCCAACAGCAAAACCAAGTCCCATACCAAGGAACAAACCAAAATCATCATCATCCTTAGAATTGCCTCCTTCCTCATGTAATTTATGTTCATCACCTTCGCATGTTTTATGTAGTGGTTTTCCACAGAGTTTTGGATTTCTGTAGTAACTTGATTCTTGAAAAGTGTCAAGTTGGGTCCCCGTCGGGATTGTACCAGACAATTGATTGTAGGATAAGTTGAGATAACTCAATGCACTAAGCATCACAATGCTCTCTGGAATATCTCCCGAGAAATGATCCATTGAGAGATCCAAACTTTCTAAGCTTTGCATAAAACCAATTTTCTTTGGTATCTGTCCTGTGAATTGGTTTCTAGATAAATTCAAGCTCATCAATCCAACAAGGCTCGTTAATTCAATAGGAACTTCACCGGTGAGATTATTACAAGTAGGGCTGTAAACGAGCCGAGCTTGAGCGAGCTCAGGCTTGGCTCGTGTTCGGCTCGTTCGAAATAGCTCGTGTTCGAAATCGGCTCGTGTTCGAAATCGGCTCGTAAACAGTGTGTTCGTGTTCGGCTCGATTTAAATATTCGTGTTCGTGTTCGGCTCGTGTTCGGCTCGAAATTGGCTCGTTAACTAAAATTGAAAAAAATAGATGTAAAGTGTGGGATTCGAACATGGATCAAATCTATACAAAAGAAGACCTTAACCACATTGTCACATGAGGTGTTATGATTTAAACTTAGACATAAATATATATAATATATTATTATATAAATAATATATGTAATATATTCTTATAAAAAGAGTTGTATAATTTTTTTTCGAGTCATTTCGAGCCGAACACGAGCGAACAAACTGTTGTTCGTGTTCGGCTCGTTTACATTTCGAGCTTAAAATTTTGTTCGTGTTCGGCTCGTTAGGCTTAACGAACGAGCCGAACACGAGCTGTTCACGAACAACGAGCCAAATTGACAGCCCTAATTACAAGAAAGATCTATAATGTTTACAAGAGAGAGTATGTTTTTGAATTCACGAACTATTCCTTTTACGTCGATCATTATTGAATCAGGTATAAGTATTCTTGGATAGCTGGTAAGACTTATGGAAAACATAATGTTGATCCCCTCAATTGGAAATGTAACACCATCGTTAGGAATTAGAGGTTCAAGTCTCTTATTTGGTATGACCATTGAATTGAGAAAATTAAAAGATTTTGGGATTGACCCTGAAAGAAAATTTTTTGCAAGATCCAAGATTTGTAGATTTTTTAGTTTGAATAGCTCCAAGGGAATTGATCCATGAAATTTATTTGAGTGTAAGCATAAGATCTTTACGGACAATAATTTTTCTCCAATCCATGAAGGTATGCTTCCTGTAAAGTAATTTTCTCCCAAGTCAAGGGTAATAAGCTTGCTGTAATTTTTGAAAAATGGCATCTCCCCTTGAAAAAAATTATTGTTGAGGTGCAATGACAATAACATTGGAAGGTTCCCTATCCATTGTGGAATTGAACCCCTTAAGTTGTTATATGACATGCTGATAAGCTTTAACATCTGATAGTTTGAAACACTAGCATTGCATTTTGGAATTTCTCCTGAAAGTTTGTTATGTGATAAGTCGAGAAGAATTATTGAAGGCATTTGACATATAGAAATAGGGATTTCACTTGAGAGATGATTTTGAGAAAGGTCAAGTACTTCCAAGCAACTCATGTTCCCATTTAGATATAACTCAATCCCGCTTGAGAACTTATTGTTTGAAAGTAATACATAACATACAAAATTCATTGGCTGAGGAAGATGCCCATCCAATTGATTTGAGCTTAAGTCTATAGTTGCTTGAGATGCAATATTCAATGACACTGGAAGTTCACCTCTAATTGCATTTTGGGACATGTTCAAGTAATTTATTTGAGATGATATATTCCAAAACCAACTCGGAATGATATCATAAATACCACAATCGGAAAGGTCTAATTTGAAAAGGAGCTTTTGATTTTGAAGCCATAGTGAGAATTGAGGACCAACAAGACAAGAACGTAGGTAAAGAAAAGAAATTTGAAATGGTGGAGTCCAATTAGGACTAATCATGTTAAAATTCAACTGATTATCTGAAAGATATAGGTGTGTCAATTGTGATAAATTTGCAAAATGAGTTTCAGAGAGACTACCATGCAAATTATTGGAACTAAGATCCAAAATAGCTAAGTTAGTTAGCTGACCAATACTCTGTGGAATAAGTCCATCAAACTGGTTATTTCCAAGATAAAGGAATATTAAATTTTTCATATTTTCAACCCATTTAGGTATGCTTCCGCTCAGTTGGTTATTGGTGATATCCAAGATTGTCATTTTATATTCTTTGCATTTTAAAGAAGATCCATCATCACTTAATTTTGTAAAATAATTATAGCTAAGGCCCAAATCGTAGAGATCACATAATAAGCTTGAAGAGGCAAATGAGATTGGTCCAGTAAAAAAGTTCATATAGAGGTATAACGCTTTTAATCTTTTAAATTGTCCTAACCATTTTGGCAAACTTCCATTGAAATGGTTATTAGAAAGATCAAATGTTTCAATGGTTGATGAAAAATTAGAATATGGAAGTGAATTCGGAAGTGTTTGCAGGCTGCATGATGACAAATACAAAGTGGAGAGAGCTGGAAGCACACTAATCTCATGTAACCAACTCGTAGCGAATGTTAGATTCACATATGACATATCAAGAAATTGTAAAGAGAAGAGGCAGGACATCCATAGGAGGTTATAGGCAACTAGAGAATTACAACGAAGATCAAGAAGTTTAAGTTTTGTCAAGTTTCCAATATGAGGTGGAATTTCTCCAATGAACCTTGAAAAGGAAAGATCAAGATGGTTTAATTTAGTGAGGGAACCAATAGAATGAGGGATCATCGTCCGATGGAATATAATTTGACTCAAGCACAAATATTGCAAGTGTCGTAAGCACATAAAAGACAGGTGTAACGATGTGTCATATAAAAAACCTATTCTTATAGTCTGAAAAAACAGATAACATGTTTAAATCAAGTTTGATGACATGATTGGTTTTATTACTACAACTCACTCCCTTCCACGTGCAACAATCCTCTTTTATATCCCAACTCGAGAGAACGAGGTGAGGATCAGATAGACTTTGCTTAAAATCATGGAGGACATTTTTTTCCTCAGCACTGCAACGTTGGCTCACTTTGCGAGTAGCTAAGCCACCTTTGATTTCCACTCTCAAGCAATAGAAAGATAGAGTAAAGATTAGTAGTAATTGAGAAAACTGAACTCTTTCCATCAGAGTTAGCATAATTATGTTTCTCTTGCTCTATCCTATTTATAGCAAACTAATTACATTAAATTAATTAATTATTATTACATAATTTAAATAATATTTAAATTCAATCAATGCCCCCCACTGCTGTGCATTATTATTACATAATTTAATTAAATATCGGGCTTTAAAATTATTAATGAGATAAAATATTTGTATGAGGAGTATAAAAAAGCTTTATGACTCCTAAAGAACTAAATAATTTAGTCTTAATTTCAATTCAATTAAAATAAGTCTATATGAGCAATATTTTAAAAAAGGGGCATTTATATACGAGCGATTATTGCGTGCTCTGATGTAATAATAATATTTTAAAAAAGGGGCACGTAGAGCTGCGCGCGCCCTCCGATCACAGCCACCCACTGTCATACAGTCGCGATGTGCGGCTGTGATCGGAGGGCGCGCGCAGCTCTGCGTGCGCCCTCCGCACCTAATAATTAGACTTTATATACATACCACACAATTCTTATTTATTTACATATCTAACACCTAAACTTTAATATTTAACATTACATTAAAAATATCATTCTTACTCACTTCTTAAAAATGATCGAATGCGTATTTGTATGCATAAATATATATCACCAAAGTGTTTTAAATGAAAATATCAAATTTTAAGTGTTAGATATATAAATTCATAAGAATTGTGTGGTACATATGTAATTTCCCTTGTAATTATTGATTTGATATATTATGTGTTAAATAGCACAAGTCTTAGCCAACATAGTTGAGTGACTTACTGCATTGATAACGAAGGTGTTGCATTGCTATGGCCGATACAAATATTAATTTTTAATGTATATCTTAATGTATTTTTTATTAATATAATTTAAAAAAATATTAGTTGAATTATGAGTTAACTCGAGCTGATTCATGGGTCGATTTGACTTTGTTGCACCCTAAATTAGACTGACTTAATGCATTGATCATGACACAGTTTTTTTAATAACACCGGAAAGACCTATTCATAAACTTAATTTTGAGTCTCAATCGATCATTAGGCTTCACTCATACAATACGTAAGCTAAATATATACAGCAATAACGACAAGTACTACAAGACCTTCATCCCACTAAGTGGGGTGATGACCAAAAGGATCAAACCTTCATTTTTCACATTCAGGGCTTGAGATACTACTAAAAAGTCTGAGACTTTGAATTTTATTATTTGTGCTTGCTTCACACCCCTCATATATGTGTATTAATGTTATATATTTATTTAACATGCGTTCTTTATAATTTATTTTAAATTACATTAGTCTAATATATTTAGATTTTATTTTTCTATTGTTACACAATCTTAAAATAGAATAATATTTAATTTATTATATAAATAAGAATATAGTAATAATTGAATGGCATATTAGTTATTATAAAATAAATTAGGTGACGTATGAATAAATACAAATGTTTATAGTGATATTTCAATTAAAAAGCTTATATTCTAGATTATGATGCAATAAATAAATTAAAGAGAAGAGACTTTTAATTGCTAAACTTGACTTGACTTAGGGTCTGTTTGGCGCAGCTGTGGATTATTTATAATCTGCTGATAAGCAGATTATTCTGATAATCTGATAATCTGCAGATTATCAGAATAATCTGACTTGCTGTTTGAGGCAGCTTGTTCAAAGTAGCTTATTGGTGGTTAAATGACATTCCTGCCCCTGTCCAACGCTGAACGGAACCCCTCCCCCGCGTTCGATGGAACGAATAATATCGCATCCGCGATTACATGCGATTTGAAAATGCAGCCCTAAACGCCGAAATAAACGCTGCGTCAAAACGCCGCCGCAGCAAAATAAGCTGCCACAAACGGGTCCTTAGACTTCAGTTGATAATGATGGCGGAGCTTTGATGTGGACTGATAATGAACTTGATTAGTAGTAGACAACCCTAAAACTCTTTCCATCACAAACTCTGACTTTCTAGCTCTATTTATTAGCATCATTGATCAATGGACAGTAACAGTCAAGAAATATTAACAAAATCATATGTAAAATCTATTCGAATTGCTTGCCGTTCACGCAACGATTCAATGATTTTCATACCTACCACTCAACTTCCATGTATTTACATATCTAACACCTAAACTTCAATTTTTACATAAATGTCACCTTAACCCATGTTTGAAAATGTATATTTCACTTTTTAAAATTATAATATATTTTTTTATATTATATGGAAGATTTGGTTGGCATAAATGTAAAAAAAATAAGGTTCCAAAATGTAAATATATACAAATTGGGTGGTTTGTATGTAAATGCCCCCTTTTATCCCACCAATAAATAAAGATGGCACATAAATATTATTTCTATATTTTGGGGCATTTATCTACACAGCACAATTCTTATGTATTTGCATATCTACCATGTAAACTATAATATTTATAATTATAACGCTTGGTGGCATAACATGGCATATACGTGTACACATTACCAAAAATAACACACATGAACTACCTCACCCTCAAAGTAGCACAAATTGACACCTGAGTCCAATAAATTATTCTAAATTGTATTGCAAATATAATAAAAATAGTTTACAAAGACAAATAAGTTTATGAGGACAAGATATAACATCATAATTGTCACAGTTCGAGGTATTATAAAGAAGATAGACAACTACTCATAAGAGGCTAAAAACAACAAGAGAATTATCTTTAGGATAAAGAAAGCAAAGGTTTGTCAAGCTTCGTAGATGAGTTCGAACCACTTCCTCAACCCTCATATTAGAAAGATCAAGATATCTCATATGAACGAGAGAATCATTGTTACGATGGAGATTTAAGTGTTAGATATATAAAAGCATAGGAATTGAGAAATGATGTTTAGATAACGAAAACCAGACAATAATTGTTGGGAGATAATAATTGTTGTTAGTGATCACCAACACTTAATATCAGATACATCAGCTATTAAGTTTTTAAATATTATAGCTCTCTAATTTTTATTTTTTTATGTGAGAATGTGAGTTATTATATAAATAAAAATATAGTTATAATTGAATGGCATATTAGTTATTGTAAAATAAATTAGGTGATGTATGAATAAATACAAATGCTTATAGTGATATTTCAGTTGAAATTCTTACATTCTATTATGATGCAATAAATAAATTAAAGAGAGGACACTTTTAATTACAAGATTTAACTTGGACTTGATCTGGACTGACACGAACTTGATAATGGCGCTTTGGCATCCGTTTCCATCTACATTTTACATCTGTTTCCATCCACATGCAATTCTTGTGTACTTGCATATTTAGCATCCAAAGTTCAAGTTAGGCATGACTCTAACTCGCCTCGACTCGTTTACACCCTTAAAAGAGATCCTATTTAAATAGAGCTTCATGAGATGGTTGGTTGTAATGTTGTACCGCATGCCTTTCCATTTGCAAATATTTCAATTCCAAATAATGAGGGGAGGATCAAGTTGACTTCGTTTAAAATTGAAGAGGTCATTTCTTTCGTAAACGATGCAATTATTGTGCAGTTTTCCAATATTTAAGCCGCCTTTGCTTCCGTCCCCACAATGATGAAAAAAAAATCCTGAAAATAGATGATGGATGATTGGAGAATAATTTTACTTGGGAACTTGTTAAAAACAATAAAATAAATAGATAGTAGGCTGCAAATGGATATATAAGTGAGTATATAAGCTATTGAGGAAGACATATGTAAGGCTCAATTAGTGACAAAGGGAATCACTTGGAAGGAAGAAGTATATTTCTATGAGATTTTCTCATCTATTCTAAAGCGAACTTTGATCAGAGTTATTTTATCTATTGATCTAGAGCTCGAACAAATGGATTAAAAAATAGCTTTTCTACATAAGGAATTTGAGGACATTATATTTGATTAAGAAACAAAGTTTGTACTCGTACAAAAATCTTTATATATGTTACAGAAGTTTTCAAAATAATGGTACAAGAAATTTTATTTATTCACAATTCTTAATTCTTACAAGAGGATTGTTTATGATATTTGTGTTTATTATAAAAGGTTCTTCTAGAGCAATGTTATATATTAGTTTTATATGTTGATGATATGTTAATAGCTAGTGACAACTGTGAAGTGATAATAAATTTAAAAATTTTAATTAATAATAAATTTGAGATAAGCGATTTGGGTCATACCTTATATATTATTGGGAGAGTTATGATAAGGAACATAGAGAAGGGTTAATTACTGCTTCTACAACTTGTTACTAGGTGTATCACTCTCATTCTATTGTTATTGACAAGAAAAATCCACAAGAGATTTGGTCAGGTAAATCCACAGATTATTTTAATTTAAGAATTTTGAAATTTCCGACATATTGTCATATTAATAATGGTAAATTAGAGCCTATATCGATAAAATGTGTATTTCTTAGTTATAAAATTGGAATTAAATTTTATATTATGGAGTCGAGAAACTAAAAAAGTGATCATTAGTAGAGAGAATGTATTTGATGAGTTTGTATGTTACATACAACATCTTCTTCAATATTTAAAGATGATGATCAGAAGGAAATGTCTAGCAGATAAGTGGAGCTTCAGATTCATAAAACTTGTGGGGTTTTTAAAATTACCTCAAGGCAAGGAAGTTGTTCGCTACAAATGGGTGTTTAAGAAAAAGAAAGGTTTGCCAAAGTTGAAAATGCCCGACATGTCACTAGACTTGTTGCAAAAGGGATTCAGTCAAATTTCAGGAGTAGACTTCACAGATGTATTCACTCATCTAGCAAGCATAGCTTCATTTAAGCTTTATTTGGTATAATGGCTAAGCATGATTTTTCATATCCAATCTTCTCTTAAAATCCGGCCTTTTATCTGGCCTTCTCGTTAGCTGTTTTTGAATTACTCAGAATAACTCATAGACGATGCTCCATTAATCTTAATTCAAATTGCAAGGCATTAAATAAAAAAAAATTATGAAAAAACTAAAAGGAAAAAAAAATTTGCTTCATGTTCTTCTCCCATTTCTATAAATAATGCAAAGTTTACCTTCTGTCACACTCCAAACTGTTTATTTATTTATTTATAGTCTGACAACATGGATTCTTATAATGACTCCACATATTCCATCCTTATTGTCTTTCGTCTGCATTCTCAGCTCACTTGTTCTTCTCACCACCTTTCCATCCACCTCTTCATCTAATCCTTTAAACCATTCGTCGACTTTTTCGCCGGCGGGGGACTGACAGCCAGCCGGAGCAACATGGTATGGCAGTCGCCATGGCTCCGGCTGCGATGGTGATGTCTCACTAATCTTTTTTTAATCAATCAAATATCTTACGTACTTTGCATGCTCATATTATAATCATACATACAAAGCTGTTTTATCGAAATAATACTGAGTTTAATGATCAATCAAATATTATCAGTAGTTTAATCTGCAAGAGAAGAAAAAAAATCAATGTAATTTTCTTTAATTTTAATGGTGACATGTTAAAAAGTAATGTTTTGATTGATGGTGGTAGGCAACGACACTAATGGCAAGAAATGGCGTGGTCGGACATTATCAATTGAAAATGGCATAAACATAAGAAAAAACTAGTAAGTATTTAATTATGCAATGGCATAAACATAAGAAAAAAAAAATTTAATTTTGTGTGATTATCATTCATGCTCGTAAGTAGTACCACATGGCTTAGACTTCTAAGTATTTAATTAATCGTTGCCTCTAAATAGGACAGGAATTAATGACTTAGAAGCCTCATATCAGTTGCTCGCATTACACATGCAACGATTGGATGACATTTCATCAATATAATATTATATTTTGCATCATTTATGTGGGGATTTACATGCATACCACAAAATTTCTACGTACTTGTACATCTAACACGTAAACCTTGCCTTTTACATTCATACCACCCAAATATTTTATAGCATATAAAAAGATTCCTGAGAATAATTGATTGAAGACATAGCATAACTTTAACTAATATTATTATTGAGAATAATTTTAAATTGATAATAGTTTAATCTGCTGTTATCACTAACATAGCCTCATGCAACTCAAGGATTCAAAGAGAAATGCAGGCTAAAAAGACAAAGTACTCCAATTGAAATATTAGTACAACACAATACTATTTACATTGGGATCACAAACAACACTTTTGAAATGACTCAAATACAAAAATGATCATCATTTAATTATGATATTTATTTATTAAACCATTGATTCACCTTTATGTTGACAAATACATAAATATTATTTATCACTTTATTAAGGAATTGGAAGTAAGTGGTTGCCCATGACCTCTTGAGCAATAAGGTCCCCAATACACTCCATAGTCCAACAACAAAACCAAGCCCCATACCGAGGAACAAACCAAAATCATCATCATCAAGAGAATTGCCTTCTTCATCACGTATTTTATGTTCAGCGGCTTCACATGTCGTATGTAGTGGTTTTCCACAGAGTTTTGGATTTTCGTAGTAACTTGATTCAGAAAATGTGTCAAGTTGGGTCCCCGATGGGATTCTACCAGACAATTGATTGTAAGATAAGTTGAGAAAACTCAATGCAGTGAGCAACACAATGCTCTCCGGAATATCTCCTGAGAAATGGTTCCATGAGAGATCCAAACTTTCTAAGCTTTGCATAACACCAATTTTGTTTGGTATCTGTCCCGTGAATTGGTTTCTCGATAAATTCAAGCTCATCAATCCAACAAGGCTCATTAATTCAATAGGAACACCACCAGTGAGATTATTACAAGAAAGATCTATAATATTAACAAGAGAAAGTATGCCTTTGAATTCACGAACAATTCCTTTAATACCAATCATTATTGAATCAGGTAAAAGTATGCCTGGAATGTAGACAAGATTTATGGAAATCGAAGGATCAAGCCCCTCATTTGGAAATATAAGACCATCATGAGGATATAGAGATTCAAGCCGCTTATTTTGTACGATCATTGAATTAAGAAATTTAAAAGATTTTGGGATTGGCCCGGAAAGAAAATTTTTTGAAAGATCCAAGATTTGTAGATCTTTTAGTTTGGATAGCTCCGAGGGAATTGATCCACGGAATTTATTTGAGTGTAAGCGTAAGATCTTCAGGGACAATAATTTTTCTCCAATCCACAAAGGTATGCTTCCTGCAAGATAATTTTCTCCCAAGTCAAGAGTAATAAGCTTGCTGCAATTTTTGAAAAATGGCATATTCCCTTCAAAAACATTGTTGTTGAGGTGCAATGAAAATAACATTGGTAGATTCCCTATCCATTGTGGAATAGAACCCCTTAAGTTGTTGTATGAAATGCTGACAAACTTTAGCTTCTTGTAGCTTGAAAAATTATGATTGCAATTTGGAATTTCTCCAGAAAGATTGTTATGTGATAAGTCGAGAAAAATTATTGAAGGCATTTGACATATAGAATTAGGGATTTCACTTGAGAGATGATTTTGAGAAAGGTCAAGCACCGCCAACAAACTCATGTTCCCATTTAAATATAACTCAATTCCGCTTGAGAACTTATTATTAGAAAATGATACAGAACGTACATAATTCCTTGGCCGAGGAAGGCGTCCTTTCAATTGATTTGATCTTAAGTCGATAGCTGCCCCTAATGCAATATTTAATGACATTGGAAGTTCACCTCTTATTGCATTTTGAGACATGTTCAAGTAAATTATTTGAGATGATAAATTCCAAAACCAACTCGGAATGACATCAGAAATACCACAATTGGAGAGGTCTAAATTGACAAGCAGATTTTGATTTTGAAGCCATAGTGGGAATTGAGGACCAACTAGACAAGAACCTAGGTAAAGATTAGTAATTTTAAATGGTGGAGTCCAATTAGGACTAATCATGTTAAAATTCAATTGATTATCCGAAAGATCTTGGTATTTTAATTGTGATAGATTTGCAAAATGAAATTCAGAGAGACTACCATGCAAATTATTGGAACAAAGATCTAAATGAACTAGGTTAGTTAGTTGTCCAAGACTCCGTGGAATTGGTCCATCAAACATATTATTTCCAAAATTAAGGTGTGTTAAATTTAGCATATCTCCAACCCATTCAGGTATGCTTCCGCTCAGTTGGTTATTAGAGATATCCATTATTGTCAATTTATATTCTTTGCATTTTAAAGCAGTTCCACCATCACTTAATTTTGTAAAATTATTATAGCTAAGGTACAAAAAATTTAGATTACATAATAAACTTGAAGAGGCAAATGAGATAGTTCCAGTAAAAAAGTTTGATTCGAGGTATAATGCATTTAATCTTTTGCATTGTCCTAACCAGTTTGGCAAACTTCCATTGAGATGGTTTTCTTCAAGAGCAAATGTTTCAATAGTTGATGAAAAATTAGAATATGGAAGTAAATTAGGAAGTACTTGTAAGTTGCATGATGACAAATACAAATTGGAGAGAGCTGGAAGCACACTAATCTCATGTAACCAATTCGTAGCAAATGTTAGATTCACAACCGACATATCAAGGAATTGTAAAGAGAAGAGGTGGGTCATCCATAAGAGGTTATAAGCAACTAGAAAATTTTCACTAAGATCAAGGTATCTAAGTTTTGTCAAGTTTCCAATATGAGGTGGAATTTCTCCGACGAGCCCCGAACTGGAGAGATCAAGATAACTCAATTTAGTGAGGAGCCCAATAGAATCTGGGATCCTCGCTTGATTGAAGAAAATGATTCCCAAGCACAAATATTGCAAGTGTCGTAAGCGAAACAAAGATGAATGTAATGATGTAGCATATACAAAGCTACTCTCAAGGCCATAAAAAGCAGAAAAATCAAGTTTGATGACATGATTTGTTTTATTACTACAACTCACTCCCTTCCATGTGCAACAATCCTCGTCTATATCCCAAGCCGAGAGAATGAGTTGAGGATCAGATAGACTTTGCTTAAAATCAAGAAGGGCATCTCTTTCCTCAGCACTGCAACGTTGGTTCACCTTGCGAATAGCTAAGCCACCTTCGCTTTCCGCTATGAAGCAATAAAAACATAGAGTAAGGATTAGCACCAGAGAAAACTCAAATCTTGCCATGATAGTTGGCATAATTCTGGCTCCCTTGCTCTATCCCTATTTATAGCACATTGGTTAGAAGATTTCTTCAAAATTCTCCCCTATACTTTTCGTATTGTCTTTTTCTACATAATTAATTAGTAAGAAGTTCATTTAGTTTAATTTGTAAGACTTCTCGACAAAGCTGTGGACTTTGACGTTAAATGTTGCAAGAATTGTCAACTAATCTTTCAATATAAATATATGTATGATTAAAGTTCAGCCAGACGTTAAATGTTGATTTTTGTTTTCTTTTTGGGGTCATTTACATACATTCCACCTAATTTCTATCTATTTACAAATCTACCACATATATTTTGCTTTTTTACATTTAAACCATCCAACAGTTTCATATTACATAAAAAAATATCATCATTGTAACTTTTAAATGGTGAAATACAGCTTTTCATTCTTGTGTAAAATGGCATCTATGTAAGAATTGAAGTTTAGGTGTTAAGTTATGTAAGAACTTTGAAATTGGGTGGTATGCATGTAAATCTTCCTTTTTTCAGTTTAGTCTAGCCTCAGTTGTACATTATTTATTATTGACCTCATTTTAAGGTCAATCAACGAACATTACTTGAGGTAGATCTTGAGCCAAAAGAGAACAAAATGCTTGATTAGATGAATTTTTAATCTTAATTTCAATTCAATTAAAATAAGTCTTTATCAACAATATATTAAAAAAGGGGCATTTACATGTATACCACACAATTCTCACGTGCTTTCATATCTAACACCTAAATTTTAATATTTAACATCACATTAAAAATATCATTCCTACTAAGATTTTAAAACTGATGAAATGCATATTTGTTTTTTGCATAATTATATAGCACCAAAAGTGTTTTAAATGTAAATATCAAATTGTAAATGTTAGATATATAAATTCATAAGAATTGTGTGGTACTTTAGTAAATTTCCCTTGAAATTATTGATTTGATATAATGTGTGTGAAGGAGGAGAGATTATTGCGTGCGGACACCGCATGCATCTCTGCATGCGGTGTTCGATCCTGGCCGTAGATCACGGTGATCTACGGTCAGGATTATTTCCATTTAAAAAAAATAAAAAAAAATTTTAGGTGGGCCTACCGAAATACATCAGGACCGTAAATCATGTGATTTACGGTCCGGATCGGCGTCCGCACGCAGGCTGCATGCGGACGCCGATCCGCATGGAATAGTTTTTCGTGAACGAGACATGCGCCATAGCCATCATAGTTGACCGACTTTTCTCGTTGACTGACTTACTGCATTAATTGAGTCTCAATCGATCATTAGGATTTACTAATACAATACGCAAGCTAAATATATAATTAATTAATTTATAAATGAAAGCAACAATAATAAATTCTTACGTAAGTCAGAAATTTTCTTGAAAAATTTTTATAATTTTGACGCCCAATTTCTTATAATAATATTTATAACATTTTTGGTTTCATAAATTTATACAACAAAAATGTTTAGTTAACATTTAATAAGATAGTGAGAGTGATACTTTTCATATGAAGTTAAACATTTGAGCGGTATACATGAAAATTATATTATTTAAATGCTATTTATGCAAATACATAGTAATTGTGTGGTCTGCATTAATATTTTGTATCCTTCCTGACTAAGATTTGAAGTATTTATTTAATCATAGCCTTTTGTTCATCACCTTCACAGGTCTTATGAAGTGATATTCCCCACAGTCGGGGATTTCCATAGTAACTTGATTCATTAAAGGTATCATGTTGGGTTGCCACCCATAATTCTACCAGACAATTGATTGCAGGATAAGTTGAGATTATTACTGGAAAAAGATATAATGTTCGCACCAGGGAGTATGTCTTTGACTTCAGGAACTACTCCTTTTATACCGATCATTAATGAAGCAAATAAATCTACACCGAGAAGGATGAAAATATTCACGGAAATCGAAAAATCGAGCCCTTGAATTAGAAAATATAGGACTATTGACATCCATTTTTTATGCAACATACACGGGAAAGTCTTATCGAGTGACATGACACTATAGTTGAGTCATACACCATCATTGCCGGGCTTCAAGTTGAGTGTTGCCAAGCCGGCATTGCTTCCAGTATCCTCAAGGTTGATGTTCGTTTCTGTGACACAGGATCGTATCATGCTGATATGAACATTCCCTTGGTGCAGACTCTCAATTAGAGTACCCCGCTACGTGTTCGGACCTTAAGTCCAAGGCCTCGATAGACAAATTTCATGCTGAAATTGCTTTGCTCGACTATACGTAGAGGGTTCGGCGTAATCATACCCAAAGGAAGTTTGGCCATGCCGGACAAACAGAGGCTATAATATAATTACATGGGCGCGACCATGCCCAAATCTTAATAGGCGTCCAAGTTTGTCGACAAGCATGACCACGCCCGCAAGCCTTATATTTTAGTAGAAAATTATAAGAAAACATAATGATTGATATGATAACTTTTTTTGAGCTACTTTAATATATAATAGAAGAGTATAATTATGCTTTCATGGCCTAAGTTTATCAGGAATAGGTAAAAAAAAGACATTTACATACATACCACACAACTCTTATTTATTTACATATCTAACATCTAAACTTTAAAATTTAACATTACATTAAAAATTTCATTCTTACTAACTTCTTAAAAATGATAGAATGCATATTTGTATGCATAAATATATAGCTATATTTTTATTCTTTTCTAAGCTCTTATTTTGCTTTTTATAAGCAGCGTTTATCAGAAGACTAAATAAATTATTTATAAAAAGGAAAATAAAAGCTATATTTTTATATATATTAAAACTATGTTGAAATCGAACGTCAGACTTTATGAAGTACTTAAAGAGAATTCTTCATGCAATTTGCACATAAAATTCAACTGAGTAAATTGGTAAAATTATACACGAGCAAACAAGACAATTTATAGAGAGAATTTACAAGCAAGTCTCTAATGACAAATTTAAAAAATAAAATAGTTATGTATATATCATTTAATTTAATGATAAAAATGCCGATTTATTTTCATTGCGAGTTGAGCTCGAGCTTGGATTTTGGTAGACGAGCCAAGTTCAAGTAAGGCACTAGGCCGACCTCTAGGTTTGATTTGGGTGAGGTGCCATGGGGGTGGCTCTCGATTTTGAGCTTTTCCGGCCACTAGGCTGGCCGGCCGGCCAGGGGGAGGTGGCTAGGAGCTCAGGGAACCCAGAGGAATCCATCACAACAATTTAATGCAAATGTGCTTTGATTTGACCTAGATATCTTAAGCATGTGCATTTTTGAGAATAAAATCCCTTAATTTGGGGAACCTTTGATTCATGGCTTGATTTAGGTGGTTTCATGGTGTTTGTACTGGTCACTAAGTCCAACTAATGACTGTGATGGAGTTAATTTGGTGACTTTAGGGTGGTTATGTCACATTTAGTGCATTGGTCCAAGAGGATGCAAATGACCAAAAATTGGGTTTGGGCTATGTAAGCCATCTCAATTGACCCAAACAAATGTTGCATTTGGTGTAGATGATCATAAGGAACAACTTTGGTGAAGAATGGAATGGTTTTGAGTTCAATTGAACAATCAATTTGAGGGAATTTTGAACCTTAATCAATTTGGGTCATGTTGGGCTAGACTTGGGTCTAGCTTGCGTTAGCCTTAGGCTAAGTCCAAATTGATTGTTGTAAATGGTCAATAGAGACCTCATGAAGAGTTTTCAACATGAATTGGATGCCAATTTGGAGGTTAAGACAATCAATTGGGTGAAATTTGGGGACTTAGCCAATTTGGGGCTAAATTTGGGAATTTTGGATTTAGTCCAAAATCAAATGGATATGAGGCTTCACCAATGCCAATTTATAGTTGATTTTAATATATAAGAATGTTATCAAGATTTAGAAACATTAATTGGGGCCAATTGGCTAGGCTATGAGTTCAATTTGGTGAGATTAGGTCATGTGGCCAAGATGTAAGGATGATTGGAGAATAATTTTGCTCAGGAACTTGTTAAAAACAATAAAATAAATTGATAGTGGGCTATAATGGATATGTATATTTAGATGTTGAGGAAGACAAGATGTAAGGCTAAATTAGTGAATCACTTGTAAGGAAGAAGTACATATCAATGAGATTTTCTCATCTATTCTAAAGCGGAATTTGATCAGATTTATTCCATCTCTTGATCTAGAGAACAAATGGATTAA
>NEWO01001201.1:120612-133859 GCA_003013225.1 Phalaenopsis aphrodite
GATAGTTATAATAAGGAACAAGAAGTGCTAATTATATTTGGAAAAAGAGGGGCTTTGCTTGTCTATTTAACTAATATCGAGTATCTTCCGACTTTGGTTTGGGTTTAGGGTAGACCTCCTAGTTAAGGATGTTCTAAGAGAAAGAGCGGCATTGCTTGTCTAATACTTGAATCAAAGTGAAGATTGCTATTTATTTGAATTAAGTATTAAACTAGTTAAATAAATTTAATTGTTGTTTATTCTTATGTAGCCTATTATTTTGTTATGGATTTTCGTAGTAAATTGATTCATTAAAAGTGTCAAGGTGGGTCCCTTTCGGTATTCTACCAGACAATTCATTGTAGGATAAGTTGAGATAACTCAGCGCACTGAGCATCACAATGCTCTCTGGAATATCTCCTGAGATATGGTTCCTTGAAAGATCCAAACATTCTAAGCTTTGAATAACTCCAATTTTGTTTGGTATATGTCCCGTGAATTGGTTGCTCGATAAATTCAAGCTCATAAATCCAAAAAGCTCATTAACTCAATAGAAACTTCACCAGTGAGATTATTACAAGAAAGATCTATAATGTTCACAAGAGAAAGTATGCCTTTGAATTCACGAACTACTCCTTTTATGCCGATCATTATTGAATCAGGTATAAGTATACTTGGATAGCTGATATTAGTCATGAAAACCGAAAGGTCAATCCCCTGGTTTGGAAATATAACACCATCTTTAGGAATTTGAGGTTCAAGCCTCTTATTTTGTATGACCATTGAATTGAGAAATTCAAAAGATTTTGGAATTGATCTTGAAAGAAAATTTTTTGCAAGATCCAAGATTTGTAGATCTTTTAGTTTGGATAGCTCAGAGGGAATTGATCCATGATATTTATTTGAGTGTAAGCGTAAGATCTTTAGGGACGATAACTTTTCTCCAATCCATAAAGGTATGCTTCCTCTAAGATAATTTTCTCCCAAGTCAAGGGTAATTAGCCTTCAGCAATTTTCAAAAAATGGCATCTCCCCTTGAAAAACATTATAGTTGAGGGGCAATGATAATAACATTGGTAGGTTCCTTATCCATTGTGGAATTGAACTCTTTAAGTTGTTATTTGACATGCTGATGAACTTTAGCATCTGATAGCTTGAAACATTGTCATTGCATTTTGGAATTTCTCCCGAAAGATTGTTATGTGATAAGTCGAGAAAAATTATTGAAGACTTTTGGCATATAGAATTAGGGATTTCACTTGAGAGATAATTTTAAGAAATGAAATGGATTCCTCTAAGATAATTTTATTTGATCTTAGTTTCAGCTCAATTTGAATACGTCTGTATCAGCAATGTCAAAAAATAGTCAGATTTACAGACATACCACTTACATGTTATGTATTCACATAACCAACATCGAAACTTCTATGAGTCACCTTATTTTTTGCATAAAAAAGATTTATTTCCCTTCTTAAAAATTTAAATAGCAATATTTTGTTGCGATATTAAAAATTTTGATGAGATATTTTAGTGTAAGAAAATTATACCACAACTCTTTCTGCCCACCACTCCACGGGAGAATCAATAGTTTGTTTCATCGTATTTCACCCCAAGCCCGTTGACCCTCATTTCAATTCCTTCCAAAATTTTCAATTCTTCTTGAGTTGATCTAACTTATTATTCAATTGCATTCTGTCATCTCTCTGCTTGAACTTTCCTTAATTTTTTTGATAATATTTTACAATTTTTCCTTGTTGAAAAATATAGTAGGCCCATTTCCCCTATCTATCTTCTTGAGTCAAATGTCATAAAATATTATTTTGATTTCTTTGTCCCGTAATGCGGGCTTACCTGCCTCTTTGTTCTTAGCCATTTTATTACTATGATAAGAAAACAAACAAAGTTTCTTTAATTAAAAAAAGAACAAAGCCACAACAATCACCCCAAGACACTATAGTGATCATGACAATGATGATCAATGAAAATATACCCTTAAGACATTTCTTATAGAATTTTTGAAAGAATACCCAAGGGCTATCAATGCATAAAATTCTCTGCAACAAATCTCATGATGTTCTTTGATGCGATGTTTTATTTCATGAAGTTTTTGTGTGTGAAAAGAATTTCTTTTTGTCATAATTTTTGAAATTGGGTTTGCACGAGCATGATGAAGCAATCCTACCATATTTCACTTATAGCAGCGATGATATTGATCATGACAATGATGATAAATGAAAAGTACTTGAGGCATTTCTTATATAATTTTTCAAAGTATACCCAAGGGTTATCAATGCCTAATATTCTCTCTAATAAATTTCATGATGTTGTGTGTGATGCAAAATGACACTCAATGAAATTTCTATGTGTGATGACAGATAGGGGTGTAAACGAACCGAATACGAACAAACAAAGCTTGTGTTCGTGTTCGGTTCGTTTAAAATTTAGTTTGTCTAAAATAAGCTCGTGTTCGAAATTGTTTGTGAAGTCACTGTTCGTGTTCGTTTCTTAACGAACGAGCCGAACACGAGTTGTTTGCGAATGACGAGTCAGTTTGACACCCCTAATATTAATATATATATAAATAATATATTATATTAATTATATAACTTATATTATATAAATATAGAATATCTATATTAGTATATTACTAATACAATATATTAATATATTATTATTATTAATTTATTATATATTATAATTTATAAAATTTAATTTTTTAAAATATCATTATATATATATATATATATAATTATTTTAGATTATTTTATATTTCGAACAATAACGATTCGAACACGAATGAACACATCACTTTTCGTGTTTGGTTCGTTCAACTAACCAAACGAAAAAAATTTATTCGCGTTCGTCTTGTTTACTTATCGAACCAATCAAACACGAACTTATTGACAAAACGAACACAAACTATTCACGAACAACGAGTTTTTTTTACAGCCTTAATGACAGACTCACAAAATGTTATGCCCTCATCAACATAATTCTCACAAAATTTACCCTCAATTTTATCAGTTAGCTCAAAATAACAAACAAAAGCAATTCCAATTGAAGGCTCACCAAATAAATTTGGACTCTTATCATTTTTTTTCTTTTTGAAATTGTGAATCAATACTGTGGAAACACTGGATACTCATCCACAACTTTCATTTCCATCACCAAATCACATATTATTAAAGAAAAATCAAATTCTCATTAGAAAAAAAATCAAATAAAAACATCAGAAACAATTCACAAAAAGACGAGGAAACAAACGAGAAAACAGAACCTTTCCAAAAATAGGCCCTGAATCCATCAAGAAAAGATAGTGAAAGATGATAACAGAGGAAGAAGACTATAGGATCAAGAGGTTAGGGCAGAGGAAATTAGAGCTTGACGTGGAAGGCCGGGGCAGACGAGGAAGGCCGGGGCAGAATAGAACCGAATCGCTAGGGGCAACGGGGTAAAACATAAGAGATGAAACCCGAGCTGTAGGCTCAAACCCGCGATCCGCGTTTTAAGTAAAACACGTCGCGATGCATTTGCAACGCCACCCTAAACTACAGAAATCCGTGGCTTCCGACGCTCCGTGGCCCAAATGCAGCCCGAAATTTGGCCATAATTTTAACCTGAATAGTTGTTGTCTTATGTTAAATGGGTTATACGAGTCGGGTTCGAGTTAGAAGTTGGAAAAAGGCTCGGGTTCGAGTTGAAGTTTCTAACCCGTTTGGTTGGACCCGAATCTAACCCTTGAACATGATATGTCATTCCTATTGTGAAATAAATAAATTAAAAGGGAAATTAACATATAAAAAAACATCGAAAAAATGATCAATCCGTCAACTTTGCATAAATTAGCCTTTCACAACTTTTATATTTTATAAAAATTTAGAAAAATTATATATATATATATATATATATATATATATATATATATATATATATATATATATATATATATATATATATATATATATATATATATATATATGATATCAACACACAATAGTAGTAATACCAGAATATTTTACGGGAATCCCCGTAAAGAGAAAAAATCACAGCATCTGACCCAGTTGTAAAAATTCACTATAGCTTGATGATTGGAAAGACCATTTGTCCCACAGAAGGGAAATAATTACTAGATTTTTTAAGTTACAACGTCGACTGGAGAAATCTAGTTGGTGGTGGTCGATGACGGTCAATGGTGGTAAACGACGGTCGTCGTTGATCGAAAATAGTCGTCAGGGGTCGACGACGGTCTTCAGTGGTTGACGAAGATAGAAGTGCTCGACGATGATCGGTGGTTATTGATGGCGGTCGGTAGTGGTCTTGGGTGGTTAGCGGTTATCAATGACGATTGACGGTGGTCGACGGCGGTCGGCGGTGGTCGACGATGGCTACAGTGATGCTGGACTTCAACTCCTCAAAACTTCAAGCTCCTCCCTCTATGAAATGTGTGTTACTCTTTTTATAGTATTCTGAGTGTAATTAATGCAGAAATATAAACCACTTTGATCAGACGGTCCGGTGAGTTTTTATCGATCAGATCAGACGACATTTCATGGACACTTGAGTGCCTTAATGACGTCGGAATTGAGCAATCTTAGACCCGTTGAATTTGTCTTGTCGATTCGACTATAGACTTGCTAGATTCAACATTCGTTTAATCTTCTAAATATATTCAAAAAAAACTTTCAAGAGTAGTTTAATGACTTGATTTAAGTTTGATTTGACTCAGATTAGACTAATTTTGATAACATCGGATTTATCTTATCAAGCCGGTCAGTTTAACTGTAAGTATATTGAAATCAGGATGAGTTTTCGTAAATATTTTAATATTTCTTGTTAAAAAAAACTACCTAAAGATTTATATAATGTTGGATGATTGGGATTGATTGGAGATGTCTCAATGTGTGTGTGTGAGTGTTAGAACTCTATCAATGCCTAGCTAAAAGTGGGTAGGTTGTCCTAAAATTCAGCCGAAATCTAGATGCCGGCTGTTCACATTTTGTCTCTAAATGTAAAGGTATAAATATAAAAAAATCAAACTTTAGTTATTAGATATGTAAATATATATGAATTGTGTGATATGTGTGTCAATCTTATTATTTCTGTTGTGATAGGTAAAAGATAAATTGCGGTAAATTTTTCTAGTTGGTTAAAATTTTGACTTTATGACAAATTTTTATTTAAATTTTCTTTTATTTTTCTGAAAAAAAAATGACGGTGTAATGTTGAGGGTGGTCCTGAAATCCTTCGGTTGATCAGATAAGAGAAAATTTATTGAGGAAATATTTTATTTCTTAAAAAAAGAGGAATAAAATTTTCATAAGGCGTCACATTTGTACATCTAACACTAAAATTAAATTTTTATATATAGATATCATCTTATTTAATATATCTATTTTGAATAAAAAATAAAAAAATATACTTTAAATCTTGGCCCAATCTATAATATTTTATGGTTGTGTTATTAGGGTTGTCAAAATTACTATTTGTTCTTGAACAGCTCTTGTTCGGCTTGTTAAGCAAACGAGCCGAACTCAAAAACATTTTTTTTTGTGTTCGAAATATAAACGAGCCGAACATGAAAATATTTTTTGTGTTCTAATTATAAACAAGCAAAATACAAACTATGTTGAGAAATTTAGGGCGAAGAAAAAAAAGATCGACACAAATACAAAAGAACACACATAGATTTAATGAGGTTTGACAAAGATGTCTATATCCTTAGGACAGAGTGGCGGCTTTCTTTCAATTCAAAAAAGGAGTACAAAATATTCAGAATTCAGACATAGGATTGCAAACAGACATATAAAACTCCAGAGTACAATATGTAATTACATAATTACCCATGTAACGTACCACGGGTACAACCCTACCGCACCCCCAACCCACGTAACGAAACTCCCTCGATTGGAATTCTTCCACTCCGCTCCACGGGCTCGCTTCGTTCCGCTCCAGCATCTGTCCTTCACATAATATATGAGTCATACCTAACACTTTGTTCTTGAACAGCTCGTGTTCGGCTTGTTAAGCAAACAAGCCGAACTCGAAAGCAATTTTTTTGTTCAAAATATAAACGAGCTAAATATGAAAATACTTTTAAATTTTTTTTAATAAATGCTGAAAGAGACTTATTTTAATTGAATTAAAATAAGATTAAATTAATTTGATTTGAAAATAAAGGGTGATTACATCGTTCTATTAATGGGATCCACAAGTGTTTTGATTGTTAATAATGTTAATAAATCAATGATATTAATTGTTTTGATATGGATCAATGACATTAATTGTCCTAATATGATGTGATTAACCTCGATTCCATATGCTGATGTCAAGACTTAATTTCTGCTCCTAATTTAATTTCTTTCCTATTCTAAATCTTAAGATACTTGTATAAATACCACCATTCTTTGTACAATGAAAACAAGCACCAAGAAATGCAAATCTCTTTTCCATTATTAATTAAATAGCAAACTCTCAGGCCTTCCTTTGAGTTCATCACACTCTTCTTCTTTGAGACAGAGCAAATAAACATGACAATAATCCTCCACGGTTGATGAGGCTTCCTATGGATTTAGGTAACTTTCTGCTTTTTGTATCATCCAAATTAAGATATCGCAAATGTATCAGCTCACCGCATTGGTGAGCTGATACATTTACGATATCTTAATTTGGTGGTACAGAAACTGAGAGTTGCCTGAATCCATAGGAAGCGTCAACAACCTCCAGTTCGTATGGTGCAGTTTTTTGACACTTTTTTTGACGATGCTCCGTAAATCCATCACTAGGCTGCACAATCTACGCTTCCTTGGTCTCGAAGAAACTCCACTAATCTCCATAGCAAAAGGCATTTCAAAGTTAGAGGAGATTAATTACCTCAGTGGATCTGTTGTGGCTGATCCAATAGAACTAGAAGACTCCTACAGCAGCTTTGAGGAGCTGCTCAACTCTCTTTACCAGCCGAGAATGCTCAGCATTTCGAGGATGGAAAGGGCTCAACAAGGAGCTTCAAGTCTTCAAAAACTAACTCGCCTTATTGACCTTAAATTGTTCAGCACAAAAGGGGGCAGATCTACCTCTTAAAATAAGTCATAAGTCGCAATCGTCATTATTAAAAGAAAAGGACATTCCCATACAAACCACCCAAGTCTAATCTTTAACAAATTATAAATAGAAAAGAAAAGAATCCTACAACTTATGGTCTCCTTTAGAGATTGGTACCGCTGTCAAGGAATTCACTCCCATCGTTTCTGTAACAGGAGCTCAGATATATAATATTGCAGGACCTCTCACCTAATCTTATAATATAAATATCTGTATGATTAATGTAGCACAGCATTACTCTTTCCTATAAGTAGTTATGTTATGTTAAAGTTCAGTCAGACGTTAAATGTTGATTTTTGTTTTCTTTTTGGGGTCATTTACATACATTCCACCCAATTTCTATCTATTTACATCTCTAACACACATATTTTGCTTTTTTACATTTAAACCATCCAAAAGTTTCATCTTACAAAAAAAATATATCATCATTTTAACTTTTAAATGGTGAAATACAACTTTTCAATGCATGGGTAAGATGGCATCCATGTAAGAATTAAAGTTCAGGTGTTAAGATATCTAAATACTTTGAAATTGAGTGGTAAGTATGTAAATCTTCCTTTTCTTAATTTAGTCTAGCTTCATTTGTACATTATTTACTATTAATCTCATTTTAAGGTCAACTATTTTCCCTTAATCCGCTCCACCAAACATCACTTGAGGTGGATCTTGAGTTGAAACGTGAAATAACTCTAATCGACAGGACTTTAAATTGTAAATCTCTTTCCTGAGATTATTGTATGATTCAAAACATCGCTTTCAAAGTTGTATCAGATTTATTGTTATATTTAAAGACCCTGCATACAATTTCGATGATAATTTGGAAATAGTTGTTACATGAAATTCTTCAGTTTAAAGTTTTCATGCATGAACACTACCCCGAAAGTACTAAAATATTGGAAATTAAAACATTTAACTAATGGGAGAGAACACAGAACAAAAATTACAAAAAATTATGTACATGGCAAGGATCAACAAGTAAAGGGTAGCACAAGGGATGGCCAATTGCCAACGAGGATTTCTCAATTTTATTGGAGTTATTTAATAGAGGATAACAGTCTAATATTAAAAAAGAATAATTAATCATCAGCCTCAAGAGATATCAATGATATGACATTGTAATTATTTATTTAGTTTTAGGTGATAATATTCTCAATTTAATTATGCATAAATATAAAAGATTTTACTTTAATTTTAAGGATGTTGAGCTTCTCTAAAATGACCTCTATTTCTACCACTAATCACGCACTGAGAATAAGTAGATGTTTGCGGAAAGAAGCAAAGTTAGGGTTTCATGAGGAGGATACTCAAATAACGATTGACACATAACAAGTGTAATCATCGTTTTAACCACTTCATATTTCATAACATCTATTGCCAAAAAAGTAACAACCCCTATAACGGTACTATACGAGCAACTTAATATGTTTTTAATAATCTAATTGGGTTTTTAATATTTATTTTAAATTTAATCATGTATGTAATTCATCATTCAAATTTTAATATTTATTTTAATTTTAATCATGTATGTATACTATATTTACGCACGTTTTGTTGGAAAGATCACTAGCGCAGGACGAAGTCCAAGAAGGCAACACCTTCGCTGTCTAATTCAGTCAGCTTTCCTCTATACGCATAATATATTAAATCAATAATTGCTAGGAATATTTACAAATGAACCACATAATTCTTATGAATTTATATATCGAACACTAATAATTTGAAATTTACATTTTAAAACACTTTGATGCTATATATTTATGCATAAAAGTATGTATTTGATTATTTTAAAAATTAGTAAAAATGATATTTTTGAATTGATGTAAAAAATTTAAGTGTTCTGAACGTAAATATTAAAGTTTAGGGGGTTAGATATGGAAATAGATAAAGATATGAACTGTGCGGCATTTATGTTAAAGATAAGACTTGGGTGGTGTGTCTGGGAATGTCCTTTTCTCTTACTAATGATGATAGAGACTTATTTTAATGGAATTAAAATGGTGGGTGTGGGGATGTCCTTTTTTAATTACATGGTTCTATTAATGGGATCCACAAGTGGTCTACTGGTTATTAAATAGCACATGGACTTTGATCAAATGGGCAAATGGGCAGGTCTCTTAATTGAGCTGAGCAGAGATCTTGGACGCGGAGCAGCGAAAGCACCCAGAAAGGTTTTTTTTTGATAAATGCTGATAGAGACTTTGCTTTGGACGCATTTGTGGGTACTTTCATTGAAAAGCTCACAAGCTAGCTGGTCATGGCTATGAGATTGCTCATCCAAAAAAGTAACTGTATCTTTGACTTCTCCCTCTTTTTCTCTTACTTCGCAAGCGTTTCGCATCGTCATGAAATTGCATAAAGCATTAAATCTCTTAATCATGAACTGGAAGAGATCTATAAAGAAAGGTTACAATTTAAGTTAGAGGAGAGCAGAGGACAACCAAAGCTCCAAACTATCACGACTGTGAACACCAGCCAAGCTTCCCCCTTGGTAGGTGTTGATGTGCTGGGAACTGAGATTGAAGAAGCCATAAAAGAGTTGGGTGAAGTTGATAGTTGCAGAGCAGGCGATGAAATGTGGCGTCATTGCACTTACTAGGAAGCATTTGGAGCTGTCTTGGACGACCTATGTCCTCCCAAATGCCTGGAAAGACTCCTCATAAGTAATTTCTTTGGCACTCATTACCCAAGCTGGATGAAGTCTCCATCTTTCAGAGATCATCTTCCTTGTTTGACAACACTGAAGCCAGAGAATAATTTTTCATGTCAGAAACTTTCATTAGCAGGTGAGTTGCCGCAATTAACTCATCTACACATACATTATGCTGACTCGGTGAAGAGCATCGGATCTGAGTTTCTAGGCGGCGCCACCCATACAACAACAAGAACAGCCTTTCCCAATCTCCAAGAGATTGATATAGGCTGCATGGCTGAACTGGAAGAGTGGAGCTTCAACAAGGCTTTGAGCGCGGAACAGGAAGAGACATGTTTTTCCTCATTTGAAAAGTTTGTATATCCATGATTGTCCAAAGCTGAAAGCACTTCCAAAA
This sequence comes from Phalaenopsis aphrodite, assembly GCA_003013225.1. Lineage (NCBI taxonomy): Eukaryota > Viridiplantae > Streptophyta > Magnoliopsida > Asparagales > Orchidaceae > Phalaenopsis > Phalaenopsis aphrodite. The sequence continues at coordinate 130,737 of NEWO01001201.1, forward strand.
ACTTAGAACAGTGCAAGATTAAAAACCTTTCCATATAGGACAATCAAAGCCTTCAATCAGTAGAAAATTTCCCCAAGGTGGAAGAAATGAAAATCTATCTAAATCGAAATCTGGAAAAAGGTGTCTAATCTCCCTGCATTATACAAACTTATTGTGGAAAAATGCCCATCACTTAGATATGTGGAGAAACTAGATCATCACTATCATTTTTATGAATGTGTTTTTTCTGTTAACGTATAACAGTTGTTTCTTCTTTTTGTTTGTTATTGTTATTAGTATGAGTGTAAGATGTATGTTTTTATTCAATAAAGATTATATATCTTATTTCTTTTTAGAGTACTAGAATTATTAGTAATATATTGAGATATTTTATTTTTTCAGGATATAGACTTCACTACACAACTTAATTTATTTTTTAACTCATATAACCCCTAAAATAAATAAATATTACTAATTTATGTCATTGATTTTATTAATAAAAATCAATTAATTTATTAAATTATCATAAATCCTATTGGTTCGTAACCCCCTTAATGGATGGTGGTCCATAGGAAGCCTCATCAACCTTCTGTTCCTAGACCTTTCTGAGTGCATTTTTTTGACGACGCTATAAAATTTACGTTGTCTTAATCTTATGAGAACTCCACTAAACTTCATACCAAAAGGCATTTCAAAGCTAGAGAAGATTAATTGCTTCTATAAATTTGTTGTGGCTGATCCAAAAGAACCAGAAGACTCCTACACCAGCTTAGAGGAACTGCTCAACTCTCTTTACCGACTGAGAGTGCTCAGAATTTATAGGTTGGAAAGAGCTCGAAGTGGAGCTTTAGGTCTTCAAAAACTAACTCGCCTTATTCATCTTGAATTGTTCTACTCCAAAATAGATCAAGCTCTTACAACAGAGGAGGGCATCACACGGATTGAAGATGCCTTGGAGGAGCTATGTCCTCCACAATGCCTTGGACTCACGATAAGTAATTTCTTTGGCACTCATTACCCTAGCTGGATGAAGTCTTCATCTTTCGGACATCATCTTCCTTATTTGATATCACTGCAATGTAGTATTTCATGCCCGCAACTTCCACCAGTAGGCGAGTTGCCGCAATTAACTAATCTAGTGATACATGAAGCAAATTCAGTGAAGAGCATTGGATCTGAGTTTCTAGGCGCCGGTGTGTGTGACATCCATACAACAACAAGAACAGCATTCCCCAATCTCCAATCGTTTATTCTAGGCAAAATGCCTGAACTAGAAGAGTGGAGCTCCAACAATGAGACGGAAGGATTTGAGCATGGAAGAGGAATGACGAATGTTTTACCTCATTTGAAAGAATTGATTATCATACATTGTCCGAAATTGAAAGCACTTCCAAAAGGCTTGGAACAGTGCAAGATTAAGAAACTTCACATAAAAGAGGCTAATAGCCTTAAAGAAGTAGAAAATCTCCCAACCGTGAAAGAAATGAAAATTGTTGAAAATCAAAATCTGGGGAGGGTGTCTAATCTCCCTGCACTATACAAATTTCAAGTGGAGGAATGCCCATCACTAAACTGTGTGGAGAAACTAGATTCCCTTCAGCGACTGGAGCTGATTGATTATAATATGAAGGAAATCCCAAAATATCTGGAAAGACTGCTTGAAGAACGAAAGCCTGCTAATGTTAATGATGTTTTTTGCTTAAAAATCACTTCCGATGACACAACCCTTTTGAGATTTTTGAAAGGAGGTCCTGACTGGCCTATAATAGTGCAGATCCCACAATTCATTGCATATAACCGCAAGGGGATCCTTGTTATGCGGTACACAAAGAATCCTTTCACATATACTACATATGAAGTGCTAGAATAGTCCCTACTACTTATAAGAGACAAAGGTGTTAAGAGCCTTAGATAAAATTTTCATTTTTTTATGAATGTGTGTGTGTTTCTGTGAAGATGTAATAAATTTTTTTTTTTTTTGCTATTGTTATTTGAATGGGTGCAAAATGTATGTTTTTATTCAATAAAGATTATGTATGTTATTTCTGTTTAGAATAATAAAATTATTAATAACATAATGAGATATTTTTTCAACATATAAACTTAACTTCAATACTTAATCTTACTATCATTATCTGCTTCATAATATTAAATGCGTAGATCACATACACTCTCGTGTGACTAATGTCTGTATAAATTCATCTTGGCAGAGTAATTTGTCCTTGCTAATGCTCTAAAAAGAACAAAAGAGCAGTTGTTTCCTTTTAAGTCTCGAACTGCCCACATCTCTTGAGGGCTCTTTTGGGAGGTGACAAGTGGTATCAAAGCAGATTACTGTCCGTCAGGTGTGTGGACTCTCCATGGTCCAGTTGGACCCTCGGTAGAGCCGATTCATGATGAAAGTGTCACGTGATTGGGTGGAGAAGAATGTCACGGACAAATAGTCCCACATCGGCTAGGTGTAGGGCCGAAAAGCAGTATTTAAGTCCTGGGCTGCCCACCTCTCTTAAGTGTTTTTTTGGGAGGTGACATACAGCTGTAAGAAAAAAATTATGCTTTCGTATAAGAGTATAAAAAATTATTTAATCCCACATGACAGAGAATCTTACTATTGTATGGGAGTATAAAAAATTATTTAATTGTTAGGCATTTTTATAATTTCTTATAACATGTATCTACCAAAAGAGCCCTTATAAGTTGTGGTCAGTCTAGGACTTAAATACTGATTTTCAGCCATACACCTAGCCGATTTGTCCGTGACATTCTTCTCCACATAATCACTTGACGCCCTCGTCACGGATTAGTTTCACCGAGGGTCCCATTATATCATGGAAAATTCACACACCTGACAGACAGTAATTTGCTTTGATATCACTTGTCACCTCTCAAAAGAGTCTTTATGAGTGATGGACAGCCAAAGACTTAAAATACTATATTTCGATTATACACCTAGCCGATCGTGACTTTTGATCCGTTATATTGAGATTTAAAGAAGCAAAATTGAAGACAAAGAAATAAAAATTTTATTACCTTGCACGTGAGAGAGAATCCCACATGACACAAAATCTTACTATTAGTAGCAAATTGAAAAAGAAGGCAAAGAAAGGCCTTGACAATTTTTAATTCAGGAAGCAAATTGGAGCT
>NEWO01001202.1:11640-22645 GCA_003013225.1 Phalaenopsis aphrodite
AGTTTATATAAAAGAAAAGTAATAAATTTAAAAAATATCCTTCTCCTTATCATGAATCAGTAATAAGTATAGGAATTCTGTTGTGGAAGTATGTTAATTGTGTTGTGCCAAATAGAAGCAATTATATTTTTTACCCTTACTAAAGATGCTATAAAGAACATTGACTAATTTAAAGTTTGATTAGTTCTGAAGACCGGCTAGGAAGGGAAGATACCAGCTCTCACTCTAGAGTTCCCTCAATTCCCTCCACCTGGGGGCTAACATCTAGTATCAGAACTTAAAATAATAGATCAAATTGGGGCTTTTAACTTGTCACTTTAAGGTCATCTAACTCTACACCCTTCAATGATTATTTCCCTATTTATTTGCACTAAATCATTTGAATTACATTCTTATTCATACAACCTCATGTGATTCTTTCCAATTGTTGACTAAGACAATACGAGCCCGATTCTTACATGTTCTCACAACAAATTTTAACATCTAGATTGGGCAAATCAAGAAGTAAATGAAGTTCATGGATTTAAATCATTACAACTTCTTCCAACATTAAAGATCAATACTCTCCATAACTTCTATCCAAACTTTAATTACTTATCCTTTTAAGGAGAATGATAAAGAAAACTACTCAAAATTCATGGAGAAAACAAAACCACACTTTAGTTTAAAAGTAGAAATCATTGTCAAACCAACAAGAAGTCTCGATTAAAACCAAAGTAGTTTAAAATATAAGATAAAAACTTATCTCAAATCATCCACCAAACTCTTAAAGTTCCTTTGAATCTCTTCTCTTTTACAACACTCACAACTCTTAAAATAAAACTAAAAATAAAAAGGATAAAGTAAATTTGTGTCGTGCCTGAATCTCTCCACAAGATTCTCCACGATCTTTTCAAGACTCAGTACTCTCTCCCTCTTCAGGCACCCACTTCAAATGTAAAAACTTCCTTCTTTTATAAATCTCCAAAAAGTGCCTTAGAAACTCTTCAAAATGTATCCACATTCGATGAATCCTTCAAAAGATGCATCCTTTCACAAGTCTTTTAATAATATTTTCGTTCTCAGTGGTCATTCCTGATACACCTAAAATATATAGTATTCTTAGACACATTTTTATACCTATTTTTTAGATATTACACTTAATGAAAGGTATTTTTGTGTTTTTCTTACAGATACGGGTAAAAAGGGTGAGAAATGCTTTAAAAAGTGAAAAAGGATCAAATTTGGAGCAAAAAGGTAAAAATTGTGTAAAAGAGTTTTGGGGCCTGAGCCCAGATCTGATGCTTAAGCGCTGATTAAACAAAGTAGGTCACGCCTAAGCGCCGGAGGTCCCGCGCTTAAGCGCCAGTGACAGTTACTAGACGGGTAAAGTCAATTTTGCAAATTTTGAAGAGGTTTCTGAGGCACTCATTGGCTTAATATGTGGTTATAACCACCATGGACGAAAATTATCATGAAAGGATGCATCTCTTGGGGAAATACATCAAAACTAGACATATTTTGAAGAGTTTCCAAGGCACCTCTTGGAAAATTATAAAAGAAAGAAGAGAGGACTTTGAAAAGAGTCCTGAAAAATACTTGGAAACTTTTGAAAGTTCATCGATTTGGGGAGTTAGTTCGGAGAGATTTTCAGGCACCACTTTTACTTTTATTTTATCCTTTTTGTTAGTTTATTTTGAGTGATTGTAAAGAGAATAGATTCAAAGGAACTTTAAGAGTTTTGTGGAGAACTTGAGATAAGTTTTTATCTTTTTCTTAAACTACCTTTGGTTTTAGTTAAGACTTGTTGTTGGTTTGACAAAAATTTCTACTTTTAAACTAAAGTGTGGTTTTATTTTCTCCATGGATACTGAGTAGTTCTCTTTATCTTTCTTCTTAAAATGATAAGTAATTAAGTTGTTGATGAAAATTGTGGAGAGTATTGATCTTTAATGTTGGAAGAAGTTGTCATGATTTAAATTCATGCACTTCATTTACTTCTTGAGGCCAATCGAGATGTTAATATTTATTGTGAGAACATGTAAGAACCGGGTTGGTATTATCTGAGTCAACAAATGGAAAGAATCACATGAGGTTGTATGAATGAGAATGTAGTTCATATGATATAAATAGGGAAATATTCATTGAAGGGTGTAGAGTTAGAGTACTTAAATGTGACAGGTTAAAGCCCCCAACTTGGTTTATTATTTTAGGTTCTGATACGAGATGTTAGCCCCTAGGTAGAGGAATCGAGGGAACTCTAGAGTGAGAGCTAATATCTTTCCTGCCTACTCGGTCTTCAGAATTATTCAAACTTTAAATTAGCCAATGTTCTTTATAGCAACTTTGGTAAGGGTAAAGAATATTATTGCTCCTATTTGGCACAACACAGTTTGCATACTTCCACAATAGAATTCCTATACTTATTACTGATTCATGATAAGAAAAAATCTATTTTTCTAATTAAGTATTTTTCATCTATAAAACTCTAGTTATCTTTTTAAGTTATTACTATTTTATCAAAATATCAAAAATACAAAAAATATTTGAATTTTTATTACTGCAAAACATATTCAATTTAAGAAATTGTCTTTTTAAAAATAAAAAGTTTTCTAAAAGTGCATATTGTATAAATTCCCTGCGGGTTTGATATTTTGGCCTTAATCAAAAAGTCCTATATTACATAATAACGATACATATACTTGCGTAGTATCCCAATAAATATAAATTAGAAGTTAAATTCTTATTTTTCTTCAGGATCAAGTTTTTGATTTTGTTGTAAAGTAAGGAAATATAAGTGAAATATAATATGAATTATTGTTGTACTTTACATATTAGCAGTATTAAGAGGGATCAAGTTTTTGGCACCGTTGCCGGGAAATCGAAAGGATAATTTCTAATTTTAGGAAGTCTTATTTAAACTTTAAGTATTGTATCTTATTTTCTGTGTGTGTTTTAAATTTTATTTTATTTTATTATATGTTAGTGTATGCATAGTTCAAGTTTTGAAGGACTAGTACCCTACAATTCTAAATTAGAAAGAACTATTAGAAAAATTAGAAAAACAAAAAAAATTATAAATTTTGAAAAATCCAAAAAAAATAGAAATGGCAGACCAAAATAATTAACATGTTGAAATTCATCAAGAGTTTAGACCTTTAAGAGATTATGCCAACCCTGTTGTAGATGAACTTCATTGTAGTATTCAAAAACCTACTTTAGTGGCTAATTCATTTGAGCTTAAACCTGTTATTATCCAAATGGTATCAAATAATCAGTTTGGGGGATCACTAACTGAATTTCCAAATTTACATCTTGCTAATTTTCTAGAATTGTGTGCTACATTTAAATACGATAGTGTATCAGATGATGTCATAAGACTTAGGTTATTTCATTTTTCATGGAGGGATAAAGTTAAGATGTGGTTGAATTTGATAGCACCTGGATCTATCATAACTTGGGATGATTTAGCACAAAAATTCCTTGCTAAATATTTTTCACCATCAAAAAGTGCAAAGCTTAGAAATTATATTACATCTTTTAATCAGTTTGAAGGGAAATCTATTTATGAAGCATGGGAAAGAATTAAAGAACTCTTAAGAAAGTATCCACACCATGTTATACCAGATTGGTTAATAATTCAAACTTTTATAATGGAATAGTTGGATCTCTTAGATAAATTATCGATGTCGTTGCTGGTGGTTTATTGATGTCAAAACCATTTCATGATCTTATGCTTTAACTGAAGAAATGACTACCAATAATTTTTAATGGCCTTCTTAGAGGCTAAATCCTAAGAAAGTAGCCAACATTCATGAAACTGATGCATTTACCATGTTAGCAAATCAAGTTGCTATAATTTCAGAGAAGTTAGACCAATTTGGAATGAAATTTTCTCAACCAATTTCCATGATTGGTGAGAATTCATTAGGTCAAATGGTAGATTCTCAAGTATCATTAGAAACTTTGAATGCCATAAATAATAAGAAAAATAACCCATATCAAATTATTATAACCCAGGTAGGAAGAACCATCCCAACTTTAACTGGAATAACAATTCAAGTGGTAATAATCAGCAATGGGGGAACAACCAAGGAAACCCATTGGGAAAATGGACAACCAAGGGAATAATAATTATAGATCTACTTATCCTCCAAGTTTTAACAGTAATACACAGTTTAAGGAGAAGAAGTTGTCTATAGAAGAAGTCGTATTACAAATAGGAAATCAATTACAAATTTAAGGAACTACAATTAGACATATCAATAATCAACTTGGGAAAATAACAAATTCACTAAGTAATAGATCTCAAGGAACACTTCCTAGTAATACTGAATCAAATTCAAAAGACCAGAATAAAGAACAAGAAAAGCCATTTAACTTAGAAGTGAAAGAGAGTTAGAAGGTCGGGTTCAAAAAGAAATTGAAGTAGAGAGAAGAAATTGAAGAATCAAAAGAGGATGCTCCAAAAGATTCTGAGAGACCTATTTCTCTACTGAAAATTGATTTGGAAAAACCGTCACCTCCATTTTCTCAGAGACTTTGTCAGCAGAAGTTAGATAAGCAATTTTCAAAATTTTTGAAAATATTTAAGAAGCTTACAATTAATAATCCATTTGTTGAAGCCTTAAAAATAATGTCGAGTTATGTAAAGTTTATGAAGGATATTCTTAACAAAAAAGGAAGTTTGAAGATAATGAGACTGTTGCACTTAGTGAGGAGTGCAGTGCGATAATCAGACGAAGCTTCTTAAAAAGCTTAAAGATCCTGGTAGCTTTACAATTCCATGTGCAATAGGAGACAGATTTTATGAGAAAGCTTTATGTGATTTAGGTGCAAGCATTAACCTTATGTCATTATCAATATTTAAAAGATTGGGATTATAAGAAATAACCCCTACTACTGTAACTCTGTAGTTAGCAGATTGTTCCATAACATACCTAAAGGAGTTATAGAAGATGTCCTAGTGAAAGTGTATCAATTTATCTTTCCTGTTGATTTCATTATGCTAGATATAGAGGAAGATAAAGAGATACCTGTCATTTTGGGGAGACCTTTCCTAGCCACTGAAAGAGCAATGATAGATGTGCAAAAAGGGGACTTAATAATGCGCGTCAATGATCAAACTATTACTTTTAACATTTCAAGTTCAATGAAATACCCTGCAAAAGGTAAAGATGATGAATGTTTTAGAATGGATGTTATAAGATATCTAAGTGAATGTCATTTCAAGACTACTTATGAAGAAAAAATTGAAGAAAAAGATTTGGAACATGATACACCAAAAATATATGCATTTTTAGACCCATATTTTATACTTATTTTTTATGATATTGCACTTTAATGTAAGGTATTTTGATGTTTTATTATAGGTTATTGGTTTTTAGGGATTAAAGCAAAAAGAAAGCAAAAAGGATGAAGTTTGGAGTCAAAATGATGTTTTTGAAGAACTGCTTAGTGCCGGCAGCGCCGATGACGCATAACAAATTAACGCGAAGATTTTGTACTCAGCACCGACGACGCCAGACCAGTGTCGACGGAGCCAAAGCCAGTGCAGACCCCGTTTCTAGAAGGTTCGATGTATTTGAATGATTTTTTGAAGAGTTTTTGGAGGCACCTCTTAAAAACTGACATTGGGCTCTATTTGGGGCCAAATTTTATCAGAAAAAGTGCCTCTCCTTTCATTTTTTGCACCACATCATTCCATTCCACTTCTATGTTGCAGTTAATTAGTGATTTTACTTTCATAGTTTAGAGTTTTTTGTGGTGAGATTTAGTGTGAATCTTTCTGTAAGAGTGTTGGAGAAGGAGAAAAGTGAGAGATATCTTCTTCCTGCATTTCTAAAGAAAGGCTACAAACGATTTGCATTGAGAAAGAGTTTTCAGATATGTATTGTTTATTTATCAGTATTGTATGAACTTTCTTTTATATATGAAATTTGTGTTTTGTTCTTTCTTTCTCATGAAGTCTAAGTAGTTCCCTTTATCTTTCTCCCTACTCTGAGATATGGTGAAATGAAGAGATAATATGAATGTGCCAATAATAAATTGTAAAATAAATTATGATGATTTTTCAACTCTGAACTTAATTTACATTTTGATCTGGCCAATTGAATTGTTAAATTGTGTTGTGAAACATATGATCTGGGAAATGGAGTATGAGTTCTACAACAGAGTAAGGATCACATTTGATTCCATGAAGGAGAACATCATTTATGGAATTAAGTGCAAATAAATAAGGAAATATTTTTTATTCGGTGTAGAAATCGAGAACCTTCAGAGTGACAGACTAAAATCTTTAATTCAGTCCTAGTGTTTAAAAACTGAAGCGAGAGCTAGCCTTCAGGTGAAGGGAAGTGGGAGCTCTGGAGTGGGAGCCGGTATCATCCTAGCATAGCCACGAATTTAGGGACTAATTACTGAGATTAACCAATGATTTTCTATGCACTGTATTAGGGTAGAGAATTAAAATTGCTCCTATTTGGCACAATACATATTATGAACATTTATCTCATCTCATTTTACCATAGCCTCATTGTAGTGAGAATGATGCTTTTTCAAATAAGAATCTCCTTTATATAAACATAGTTAATATATTAGTATTTACTATTTTAAATTTTGCACATTTGATTTGATAATAGTTTAGAAATTTAATTTTGATTACATCTCAAAAATTGAAATTAGTTACAGTGATTTCAATTAACTTTCTGTGAATTTCTTAGCAAATTTGTCATTTCCAATTTAAACTTTCTCCGTAAGATCAATATTTGGGGCTTAAATAGAAAGTTCATTATTACTTGATAACGATACGTATACTTGCGTAGAATTTGAATATTAATTGATTATATTTAATTAAAATTTACATAATCTATCGCAACAAAAAGTCGAATCAAGTTTTTGGCGTCGTTGCCGGGGAAGGTAACAATTGAATTAAGTAGTTTTGATAAATTAGGAAATTTAGAGATAATATATATACCATAAAAAAATTACTATTATTAAAAAAATAAAAAAATTTAAAAATAAAAAATCCAAAAAGAAATATTTTTATTAGAGTGTTTTACTTTGCTTACTTTATTTATTTATGCAAAATATTGGAAGATTTAGTACCTTACAACTCAGAATTAGAACGTACTATTAGAAAAATTTGAAAACAATAAAGAGAAATTAAAAAATTAGAAGAAATAGCGAATAACTTATATAATCCAATAAATGAAAATCGGCAAAGACTTTTAAAGGATTATACGAATCCGACAGCAGATGAACTTCACTTGACTATTCAAAATCCTGATGTTGCTGCTAATTCATTTGAGCTGAAACCTAATCAGTTTGGGGGATCACCTACTGAAGATCCTAACTTACATCTTGCTAGTTTTCTTGAAATTTGTGCTACATTTAAATATGACGGAGTGTCTAATGATGGTGTTAGGCTTAGACTTTTTCCTTTTTCATTAAGGGATGAAGTCAAGGCTTGGTTAAATTTGTTAGCACCTGGAAATGATTTTACATCTTTTTTTCAGTTTGAAGAGCAATCGATATATGAAGTCTGGGAAAGATTTAAAGATCTTCTTAGGAAATGTCCACATCATGCTTTACCAGATTGGTTAATTATTCAAACATTTTACAATGGATTAGTAGGATCACTGAGATCTATTATAGATGTTGTTGTGGGTGGTTCATTAATGTCAAAACCATTTGATGAAACATATTCTTTAATTGAAGAAATGACTACTAATATTTTTCAATGGCCCTCTGAAAGGTAAATCCTAAGAGAGTAGCTAGTATTCATGATTCTGATGCAATGTCTATTTTGGCATCTCAAATTGCTGCTATTTATAAAAAGATTGATCAAACGGGAATGAATTATTCTCAAGTACCCCCAGATTAGAGGAGAATTCACTAGGATAGATTATTGATACTCAATCATCTTATGAAACTTTAAACGCTATAAATAATTTAAATAACAATCCCTATTCTAACTATTTTAACCTTGTTGGAAAAATCACCTTAATTTTTGTTGGAATAATTATAATAATTTGGTGAATCCATCTGGAAATCTGAACAATCAAGGAAATCCTAATTTTTGACCGTATTATCCTCTAGGATTTAACTCCAACTCTAACCCACAAGTTAAGGAAAAAAAGTTGACAATGGAAGAAGTAATGCTGAATATGGGAAATCAAATACAGAATCAAGGGGCTGCTATTAGAAATATTGAAAATCAATTAAGACATACTTATACTGCACTTAGTAATAGACCTTCTGGAATTCTTCCAAGTGCTGTGGAAGTTAATCCAAAAGATCAAAATAAAGAGCAAATTAAAGTTATTCAATTACAAAGTGGAAAAGAAGTTGAAACAAGGATCCAAGAGAAACTGAAGTTGATGAAGAAAAGGAAGAAATGGAAAATGAACAATAGGAAAATGAACAAGCATAGAGCCCTCTCGAAAAACCATTACCTCCGTTTCCTCAAAGACTAAAATAGAAGAATAAAGATAAATATTTTACAAAATTTTTGGAAATCCTTAAGAAGTTAACGATAAATATTTCTTTTGTTGAAGTTTTGGAACAAATACCAAGTTATGCTAAATTTATGAAGGGTGTATTAAACAAGTAAAGGAAGTTTACAGATCATGAGACCGTTGCACTTAGTGAAGAGTGTAATGTTATTATTCAGAAAAAGCTTCCTGAAAAATTAAAAGATCCTGGTAGTTTTACTATATCTTATGCAATTGGAGAAAAGTTTTACAGAAAAGATTTATGTGATTTAGGAGAGTATCAATCTTATGCCTTTATCAATTTTTAAACGTTTAGATTTAGGTGAAATTTCCTCTACTACTATAACTCTTCAGTTTGTTGATCGATCAATAACTTATCCAAAAGGAGTTATAGAAGATGTGCTAGTAAACATTGATATATTTATTTTCCTTGTAGACTTTATAGTATTGGATTTGGAGGAAGATAAAAAGATTCCCATTATTTTAGTGCGATCATTTCTCGCAACAGGGAGAGCTGTAATAGATGTGCAAAAAGGAGAATTAATGATGAGAGTTAATGATCAAGAACTAAAATTTAATATAGCAAAAGCTATGAAATATCCTGCAACAGAGAAAGATAATTTATGTTTCAGGATGGAAGTAGTTGATTATCTAAGTAATGAGCAGTTTAAGAATTAATTCAAAAATAAATTAAAGTAAGGAGAAATTTTTAATACTGAAGATGAAGTAAAAGAAAAAGATTTAAATTATATTCAGAGCAAATTTAAAGCATTAGACTTGCTGGAAAATGATAATAAAAATCTTATTCCTTCAAGTATTAAACCATTTGAATTTGAATTGAAGATATTACCTGCCCATTTAAAAAATGTCTTTTTAGGAGAGTCATCTACATTACTTGTTGTTATATCTTCCGAGTTAACTGAAATTCAGGAACAAAAGTTGATAGAGATGTTGAAAAAGTATAAAAAAGCTTTTGGATGGACTTTAGCATATATTAAAGGAATTGGTCCTTCAATTTGTATGCGAAGAATTTTATTAGATGAATAGTATGAACCTAAAGCGGATCCTCAGAAAAGATTAAACCCAATAATGAAAGAAGTTGTTAAAAAAGAGATTTTAAAGTGGTTAGATAATGAAACTTTATATCCTACTTCAGATAGTGCTTGGGTAAGCCCAATTCACTGTGTTTCGAAGAAAGGAGGAGTGACTGTTGAAGAAAACAAGAAAAATGAATTAATAGCAATAAGATAATTAACTAGTTGGCGAATTTGTATTGACTATAGAAAACTAAATATTGCCACAAAAAAGATCACTTTCTCTTACCCTTTCTAAATCAAATGTTAGATAGATTGGCAGGGAACAAATACTATTTCTTTTTAGATGGATATACTAGATATCACCAAATTCCAATTGCTCTAGAGGATCAAGAGAAAACAACATTTACAAGCCCATATTGAACATTTGCTTTTTGTAGAATGATATTTGGATTATGCAATGCACCTGCAACATTTCAAAGATGCATGACGTCAATTTTTAGAAATTTTATAGAGTATGGAATGGAAGAGTTTATAGATAATTTTTCTGTATTTGGGACTTTGTTCGAGTTATGTCTTAATAATTTAGAAAAAGTTCTGAAGTTATGTGAAAAAATCAACCTAGTTTTAAATTGGTAAAAATGTCAATTTATGGTTGCAGGAGGTACTGTTATTAGGCGTAAAATTTCTGAAAAAGGCATGGAAGTAGATCCTACAAAAATCCAAGCTATAAAAAAATTATCACCTTCTAATAATGTTAAAGGGGTGAGAGGTTTTCTAGGACATGTTAGTTTTTACAGACTCTACATAAAAAAATTTTCAAAAATAACTGAACCGCTATGCCAACTTTTGAAAAAAGATACAAAATTTGATTTTAATGAGGAATGCATAACAACATTTGAATTATTAAAGAAAAAATTAATCACTGCACCTATAATAGTACCACCTGACTGGGAGAAACCATTTGAAATAATGTGTGATGCTAGTGATTATGCTTTTGGGGCTGTATTAGGATAGAGACACGACAAAGTTTTTAAAGTTATATACTAAGCTAGTAAAACTTTAAATAATGCTCAAATTAATTATACACTACTGAAAGAGAGTTATTAGCTATTGTTTATGCCTTTGATAAATTTAGATCTTATTTAATTGGAGCTAAATGTATAGTGCATACAGATCATTTTGCTATTAAATAATTGATGCAAAAGAAGGATGCTAAACCAAGGTTAATTAGATGGATACTTCTATTGCAACAGTTTGATTTTACCGTGGTAGATAGAAAGGGAAATGATAATCAAATAGCTGATCATTTGTCTAGAATAGAAATAGAAATATTAACTAATTTTGCAAATGAAATTTTAGAAAATTTCCCTGATGAACATTTATATAGTATTGATCAAATGGATGTACCGTGGCATGCTGACATAATAAACTATATTGTAAGTGACATTCTACCATATGATATTAAGAATCCACAATTAAAGAAATTTATCTATG
>NEWO01001202.1:25962-37813 GCA_003013225.1 Phalaenopsis aphrodite
AGATAAAAATTTATGTTTAAAATACTAAAAAATTTTGGAGTAAGTCGATAGGAAATTGAAAATTAAAAAGAATCAAAATATGAAATTTTCGGGCCTTCAGCACTGACGGCGTCCTCGACCCAACAACAGATTTTAACCCCTAAAAATTCGCAATTTTTACTGTGGCCACCATTCTTACACTTAAGTCACCTTCAACCTTCGGTTTGGGCAGCTAGGGCTTGATTTTGGTCGGATTTAAGGCGATTTAGAGGCTAAAAGACTTTGGATTTCATCTTCTCTAGATAAGAGCTATACTTTAAACCAAAAATTGATTATGGTCGGACTTAAGTCACATTGCATGGATCCGAAAATATGAAAAAAAAATTTTGAGAAAATCTTTTTGTGATGAACTCTTATATAGTGATTTGAAGTTTAAAATGTTTTACATTTAAATTTTTGGAATTTTAGAATATATTCAGATTTTTCAAAATTTTTTAGATTTCCTATGGCACTTAGATTGAGCAAAAGGAAAGTAGAATATGACGAGCAGAGATTTGTTAGCTTTAGAGTCAGAACTCGATTTCATAGCATTTGTGATTATGTATTTGTTTGTGGAAAAAGGGTAGAATTTACTCCAAAGAAGTTAAATGAGCTTTATTATGTAGAAGATGTGTATAGATGTCAGTATCATTGTTTTTCTGTTGCAGATCAGACTTTATATGAAGTTATTTCTTTTCTAACTAGTGAGAAAGGGACTTGGAAAAAAAATGGAGTTAAAGTTAACTTTCCTCGTACTAGTTTAAATGTAGTATCTAAGGCCTAACATTATTTTATTTTTGAAGAATGATTCCGATGAACTTCATAGTGAGGTGACCAATGATAGAGCCATCCTGAACTAATGTATTCAATAAGTTATGTACATAAATGTGGGCTATATTATTTATATGAACACTTGATCTATTGCTCTAGGAGAGACTTCTGGTGGATTGACACACCCTGCTCTTATTTACACACTTTGTGAGCAGGCAGGAGTTGATTTTAGACCTTATGAGGAGAGGATTGAGCCTCAGAGACCTATTAGGCCTGCAAACATCAAGGCATATGAATCTCATGTTGACTGGAGATCTGGTAGTAAGGCTAGAGATATTCTTTCTACTTCTAGGGGTATTCCTTCTACCTCTCATGGACCTACTTCTAGTGACCCCAACAACAGAGAACTTTTGAATCAGATGATGATACAACAAGGAGATATTTTGAGGATGGATTATAGGATGCATAATATGGAAGCTAGAAATGCTCACACTAATGATTTGATTTGGCAAAAAATTGAGTATGATGCTGCTTATGATGATGCTTTAGTTAGATACCTGAGGGGAGAACATTCAGTTTAGTTCCCTGTTCACTCTGTGTTTACTCCATATCAACAAAAGATGTTGGATGTAGATGAAGACGAAGATGATATTGACTAGTGATCTTTTTGTTTGTTTCTTTGGGTTTGTACTGTGTGATTGTATTGTTTGTGTTGTGATGTTGTTTAAACTTTGTTTGTTATGTTATGTGAAACTGTAATGTGGAAGACTGTTTTCATTTTAAGAATTTAGTTTAATTCTGTTCTAATTTTCAACACTTTGTTCTGTTTTGTGATTAGCTCTTTCTCAGCAAATTATATATGTATTATGTGCAATTTAATATTTTTAGCCTTTTAGTTTTCATTTTAGCACCTATAATATTTTCAAAATTTATGTTCAAAAATCAGAATCTCCCACAGGTATAAATTTTTGTTTATGTATTTAATGCTTTCTTTTACCCTTCATTTTTAAAGCTCATCATGTAAAAATCTTTTAAAAATTTAAGTTTGGGGGGGAGAGGAAGAAAAATCATTTTTAGAAAGAGAGAAAAAACTTAATTTTATTTGTCCTCACATAATAATATTTTCAAAATTTAAAATTTAACATGACCTTTGGTATTAAACGTTAACTTTGGATAAATATATTTATGTATCTAAATATATAGTAAATTTAAGTAAAAATTTTCAATAATAAAGGTTAATTCTATGAGCTAAGATATTTGGAAAAAGAGAATAAGACTATATTTTTCTATTTTTATTAAAGAAAATTTGTATTTTTGAAGTATTAAAAATCTTAAAAGATTCAAGTAAAAAGAAAAGAATTAAACTTTATGAAATCTTTAAGTTAATATAAATTTGTTAAGTGAAGAAATGTAAAAAGTTTTTAACTTTAAGAAGAGGATAGAGAAGTTCAAATTTATTGAAGGCTATCCAGATATAGTAATCCTGACATATAAAAAAAAAAGAGAAGAAAAGAAAGAAAGAAAGGAAAAAGGGGATTAAAAATGATCCTGAAAAAAAAAGAAATAGACAAAATCTATATATATGGGGAGAAACTTGAGGAGATGCCTAACTAAAAATTGGCTTCACTTGAATCAACTTAAGGAAAAAGACTTGAACACATTTTCTAAACTTTTTATTTGAATGTTAACTTAATTATTAATAAAGTTTGATGAAGTTCTTTTTCATATGAATTTACTAAGTGACTTTAACGTAACAAATTGCATTTTTTCTTGAAAGAAATAGAGGATAAAAAACCTTAGACTTAATAATTGAATATCTTTACACCTTTAGTATTAACTAAAGTTGTTTTGAATTTTTCTTAAGTTATACTATTATATTTGGAAAACTAAAATATGGAAGTCTAAAAGTTAAGGTCTTTATCATAAGTCATATTTTTTTATGTAGTAAAGGAGTTACTTGAGGACAAGTAACATGTAAGTTTGGAGGATGTTGATACACCAAAAATATATGGATTTTTAGACACATATTTTATACCTACTTTTGATGATATTGCACTTTAATGGAATGTATTTTGATGTTTTCTTGCAAGTTGTTGATTTTTAGGGCTTAAAGTAAAAAGAAAGCAAAAAAGATGAAGTTTGGAGTCAAAATGACATTTTTGAAGAAATGTTCAGTGTCGGCAGCGCCGAGGGCAGTGCCGACGGCTCAGAATAAATTAACCCGGAGATTTTTTACTCAATGTCGATGGCGCCAAAGGCATTGCAAACCCCATTTCTAAAAGGTTCAATGTATTTGGACGATTTTTTGAAGAGTTTTTGAGGCAGCTCTTGGAGAATCGACCTAGGCACTATTTGGGGCTGAATTTCATCAGAAAAGCACTCATCTACTTTCACCACATCATTCCATTCCACTTCCATATTGGAGTCAATTAGTGATTTTTCTTTCATAGTTTGGAGTTTTTGTGGTAAGATTTAGTGTGAATCTTTCTTTAAGAGTGTTGGAGAAGGAGAAAAGTGAGAGATATCTTCTTCTTACATTTTTTAAGAAAAGGCTACAAAGGATTTGCTTTGAGAAAGAGTTTTTAGATAAGTATTGTTTGTTTATCAGTGTTGTATGAACTTCCTTTTATATATGAAATTTGTGTTTTGTTATTTCTTTCTCATGAAGTCTGAGTAGTTCCCTTTATCTTTCTCTCTACTCTGAGATATGGTGAAATGAAAAGATAATATGAATGTGCCAATATTAAATTGTAAAATAAATTGTGATGATTTTTCAACTCTAAACTTAATTTACTTTTCGATCTGGCCAGTTGAATTGTTAAAATGTGTTGTGAAACATATGATCCGGGAAATGGAGTATGAGTTCTACAACAGAGTAAGGATCACATTTGATTCCTTGAAGGAGAATATCGTTTATGGAATTAAGTGCAAATAAATAAGGAAATATTCTTTGTTGGGTGTAAAATTGACGAACTTTTAGGGTGACAGAATAAAATTTTAAATTCAGTCTTAGTGTTTAAAAACTGAAGCGAGAGCTAGCCTTCAGGTGAAGGGAAGTTGGAGCTCTGGAGTGGGACCCGGTATCCTCCTAGCGTAGTCAGGATTTAGGGACTAAACACTGAGATTAGCCAATGATTTGCTATGCACTGTATCAGGGTAGAGAATTAAAATTGCTCCTATTTAGCACAATAGATATTAAGAACATTTATCTCATCTCATTTCATCATAGCCTCATTGTAGTGGGAAGGATGCTTTTTCACATAATAATCTCCGTTACATAAACATAGTTAATATATTATTATTTACAATTTTAAATTTTGCATATTTGATTTGATAGTAGTTTAGAAATTTAATTTTGATTACATCTCAACAATTGAAATTAGTGACAGTGATTTCAATTGACTTTCTGTGAATTTCCAATTTAAACCTTTTCCATAGGATCGATATTTGGGGCTTAAATAAAAAGTCCATTATTACTTGATAACGATACGTATACTTACGTAGAATTCAAATATTAATTGATTATATTTAATTAAATTTTTACACAATCTTTCGCAACAAAAAAGTCGGATTAGAACACGAACAAAAAGAGGAATTAAATCAATGTGAAGATCTTTTTAAGGAAAATTTAAACTATGTTCGAGAAAGTTTTGAAGTTTTTGACATGATAGATAAAGATAAATCATTTTGTCCATCAATTGAAAAACCTCTAGAACTAGAGTTGAAGTTACTTCCTGATCATTTAAAATATGCTTTTTTAGGAGATTCCTCTACATTACGTGTTATTATTTCCTCAAAATTAACAATGGAAGAACAAGAAAGGTTGATGAAAATTATGAAAAATTTTAAAAAAGCCTTTGGATGGACAATTGCTGATATTAAAGGAATCAGTCCTTTAATTTGTATGCATAGAACTCATATGGAAGAGAACTGTAAACCTAGGGCTTATCCGCAAAGGAGACTGAATCCTGTTATGAAAGTTGTTAAGAAAGAAATTTTAAAGTGGTTAAATGCTGGAATTATCTACCCTATTTTAGATAGTGCACGGGTTAGTCCAATTCATTGCATTCCTAAGGAAGGAGGAGTAACTGTAATTGTAAATGAACATAATGAGTTAAGACCTACTAGAAAAGTTACAGGGTGACAAATATGCTTTGATTATAGAAAATTAAATCGTGCCACTAGGAAAGATCATTTTCAATTACCCTTTCCAAATCAAATTCTGGATAGACTAGCTGGGTATAAACACTTTTGTTTTTTGGATGGATGTACTAGTTATCACTAAATTCAAAGATCTCCTGAGGATCAAAAGAAAATAACGTAATGCCCTTTGGTTTATGTAATGCCCCTGCTACATTTCAAAGATGTATGATGGAAATTTTTTGTGATTTAATTGAAAAAGGGATTGAAGTCTTTATGGATGACTTTTAAGTGTATGGAACTTCATTTGACTCATGTTTAGAACATTTATCCAAAGTTCATAAGCACTGTGAAGAATCAAATTTGGTCCTTAATTGGGAAAAATGTCAATTTATGGTAGCAAGAGGAATTATATTAGGTCATCAAATATCAGAAAATAGTATGGAAGTAGATCCTGCTAAAATTCAAGTGATCGCTAATTTACCTCATCAAAAAAATGTAAGGTAAATTAGGAGTTTTTTAGGACATGCTAGATTCTAAAGATGATATATTAACGACTTTTCAAAGATTGCTAAGCCTTTATGACATTTACTAGAGAAAGATGCAATTTTTAATTTTGATGAGGAATGCCTAAAAGCTTTTAAATTATTAAAAGAAAAATTAATCACTGCACCAATTATAGTTTCACCAAACTGGGAAAATCCTTTTGAATTAATGTGTGATGCTAGTGATTATGCTATAGGAGCTGTTTTAGGACAAAGATTTAATTAAATTTTTAAACTTATTTACTACACTAGTAAAACTCTTAATGAAACTCAAATCAATTATACAACAACTGAAAAAAAGTTATTAGCAATAATATATGCTTTTAATAAATTTAGATCCTATTTAATTGGAACTCATTGTGTAGTGCATACAGATCATTATGCTATTAAGTATTTAATGAAAAAGAAGGTGCTAAACCTAGACTTATAAGATGGATTCTTCTTTTACAAGAATTTGATTTTACAATAGTAAATCGGAAGGGGATTGAAAATCAAATTGCTGATCAGTTGTCCAAGCTTGAATTAGAAAAATCACTCTGTTTTGAAAATGAAATTAATGAACATTTTCTAGATGAAAAACTGTTCACTAATAATGAGTGTCGTGTTCCGTGGTATGATGACATTGTGAACGTTATTGTTAGTGATATTATACCCTATGGAATGACATACCAACAGAAGAGGAAATTTATTTCTGAAGCTAAGACTTTTTTTTGGGATGACCCATTTTTATATAAACAAGGAAAGGATCTAATTATTCAAAGATGTGTACCATTAGAAGAAACTTATGTGATTATCCAAAAATATCATAATTCTTATTTTGGGGGACATTTTGGTGTTGATAAAACAACATACAAAATTTTACAATATGGATTTTATTGGCCTACAATTTTTAGAGATGTTATATATCAAAACTTGTGATAAATGTCAAAGAGCAGGCAATATTTCTAGAAGAAATGAGATGTCCCACAATAATATGCTAGAAGTTGAAATATTTGATATTTAGGGATTAGAGTTCATGAGACCAATTATACCATCTTTCGGAAGTTTATATATTTGTTAGCAGTGACTATGTATCAAAATGGTAGGCTATTGCTTTACCTCGATGTGATGCTCAAAGTGTTGCAAACTTTTTGAAAATAAATATATTTTATAGATTTGGGATGCTAAGTGTTATCATTACTGATGGGGAAAGTCATTTCATAAATGCCATAATGGAGAAGTTATTAAAGAAATATCATATAAATCATAGGATTGGTACTACTTATCATCCTCAGACAAGTGGTTTGGCTGAATTATGCAATTGGGAAATTAAAAGAATTATAGAAAAATTTGTGAATCCAACTACAATGGATTGGTCAGTCAAACTTGACTATGCTTTGTGGGCTTATAGGACTGCATATAGAACTCTTATAGGAATGTCCCCATATAGGCTAATATTTGAGAAAGCTTGTCACTTACCAGTTGAGCTTGAGCATAAAGCATATTGGACAATTAAAGAATTCAATTGTAATTTGAAAGATGCTGGTGAGAAAAGATTATTACAATTAAATGAGCTTGAAGAGATAACGAATGACTCTTATGAAAGTGTCAAAATTTATAAGAAAAAGATGAAGATGTGGCATGATCGAAAGATTCTTACTAAAAATTTTCAATCAGGGCAACAAGTTTTTCTATATAATTCAAGGTTAAGATTATTTCCTAGCTAACATAAGTCCAGGTGGATGGGCCCATTTCTTGTGATTAAAGTTTATCTTTAGTAAACTGTAGATATTAAAGATCCTAAATCTGAGAAAATATTTAAAGTGAATGAACGTAGACTGAAACCTTATTTTATAGGGGATATGCAGAAGTTTAATGATGGAATGATTTTGGGTCAACCAGAGTAAGCACTGGTTACGTTGGGCTGACGAAGTAAAACCAAGCGCTTTGTGGAAGGCAACCCATAAGTATCAGTGTGTTTTTATTTTTATTGTTGTTTTATGTGTGATTAAGAAAATTGGGGTAGTATTTTTGAGACTATTATGTGTTAGTATTGATTTGAAGACTTAAATTAGTGATTTTTACATGTTAAAATGAGTATTTGGACGTTAAGTTGACTTATGCCAAATGTGCACTGGCGCTTCAGTGCCAAATCTGGTGCTTAAGCGTGACAGTTTAAAAATATGTGCAAAATTAATATTATAAAAGGGAAAACTACCTAGAAGTTTGCAAAAACATGTCTTGACAGTTTCTAAATGTGTCTAGGAGTTATTGAAAGAATTTAGGCCTATAAATAGAAGGGTTGAGTGAAGGAATTTCACCCCAAATCATTTCTAGCCCTAAAGCCTAAAAGAGAGAGAGATTTTAAGATGATGTCTTCATGAAGATGAATTTGATAAAGAAAGATGATACCATGAGGAAGGAATTCATTAGTCAAAGTGCACAAGAGATGTATAATGATTTCTTAGACGTTAATATTGAAGGGATATCAGAGAGGATCAATAAAATTAAAAATACAATGTTTGTACTAGAGACTAAGGTATTGGAAATTCATGCACATCTTGAGCGGAAATTGAAAATGCAATTTAGCCACACTATTTATTTAGAGGAAGTGAATAAGGAGATGTTTCTTAATCAAAAAGTGGATTGAAGCACGTCACCACTGAAAGACTTGAATTTGTTCCTTCTAATGAAGAATGGAATTAAGTTCTATGTTTATTTTTGTGTGCTTAAAAGTGTTGTCTTTAAGTTTTTTTGGTGTTTAAGACACGTGTTAGTGTTTATGTTACTTATGTGTTTAATTTTGAATGTGTGTTAAGTGTTTTGTACTTAGAAAAATTTTCTCATCCGAGACTATTTGGAGTGAGAAGTAAGTGTCAATAGTATTTGTACTTGTTTGTGAATTAATATGTTTATTTTTGTGAAAATTTAGTGTTGTTTTAGCTCGAATTGAAATAGTTATTAAGGAGAATTTTGAGAGAGAGAGAGAGAGGAGTTATAGGAAGTTGAAAATAGTCAATTAAGTGCTATGAGACCATTTAGGGGTGGTTTACTTAGGAAATAGTGCATTTTACTTAAATTTGAAGATTTCGGAAATAACGCACTGGGGCCTAAGCGTCACATATCGCGCTTATGCGCAAGCTAACCCAAGAGCCCCACTTACCCGCGCTTAAGCGCCGGTTCATGAAAACCGGTTCACGAATGGTTAAAAGTAAAATTTTGGTCCGAAAATGCCATTTTTAACGCCTCTTGTCGTCTTCTACCTCTAAAAATCACGATTTTTAAGGGCTAGGGCACACCATTAAGTGGAGATTTCTTGGTGGAATCAAGAAAAACTTACTAAATTCGGATTCCTTGAGGTAAGAGTCTTACTTCTATGCAAAAATTTTGGGTTTTCACCATGTATTTTGAGCACATTTGGAGAAATTTTAAAATCCACTATTCTTGGTGAAAAATGAGGAAAAATTTATGGAAATGCCTTGGGAAGTTTAGTTTGTGCTTTTGGAGATTTAGTTTAGTGATTTAAACTTGATTTGTGAAGTTATTTTTAAATTTATAAAATTTGTAGAATGACACCAAGAATGAAGAGGAATAGAGGAAAAAGCCCGTTTTATTCCAGCAAATTTGTTAGTTTGAAGGCTCAAGATTGATACAGTGACGGTCGATAGTTACAAAAATTGATTCCAAAGCAATGTTTTAGAAATCTAGGTGGAGACGTGGAAGATTTAATTGTTCATTGACAGTGGGAATAGTTCTATTTTTTCTCTGCTATCACAGTGATTTTTGTTGTGACGGAGTTCTATGCAAATCTCCATGAAGCTGAAGACAATCGATTTATGGTTCGAGGAAAGTTGATACCTTTTTTGTCAAAGGCAATCAACTTGTTTTACCATTTACCAACGGATACTTTATATTTTTATGCAAATTATAGTCCTACTGAAGCGAAGTTAGACTAGATTATTTAATACTTGACTATTGGGAGAGGACTTTGGAAGATTACCAATGAGAGGAGAGTAAATTTCCTAACTTCAAAGTTATCTCCACCTTCAAAGGCCTAACACTATTTCATTTCTGCTCATCTGCTTCCGACCAATCATCTCAGTGAAGTGACCAGAGAAAGAGCGACGTTGAACTATTGTATTCAATAGAGAAAGCTCATCAACATTGGAGCTTTGATCTGTCAGACTATCATCAGTTCTGCAACAGCTGTTACTACTGTAGGTCTGATATTCGCTTCTTTGATCTTTTCTTTGTGCGAGCAGGCTGGGGTTAAATATGATAGTTGGGAGGAAGTTTTGTTACCTCTAAAGCCCATCTCAAAGGTAAATGTGAAAACTTATTATGAGCATTCAATTTTTGGTTGGAGAGGAGGATTTTCTAGGAGCTATGGAAAGGAAACATCTGATGCATCTACCTCTGCTGCTTCTTCATCTAGACCATCTACTTCACGTGCTTCTACATCTAGAGGTGAGTCTACTAAGACTCAGGATGAGTTGTTGCAGAAGATGATGGATAATATCAATTTTAACGCTGATAGGTACGAAATTTAGAGCGTTTTACAGATCATACTAATAGTTATAATAGAAAGAAGAGTGATTTTGAAGAGAAATTCCACTCATCTTTGGAGAGTCTGATTAGAGGTGAACCAGGAGTGAATAGAAGGAGTGATTATGAAGAGAAATTCCACTCATCTTTAGAGAGCCTGATTAGATATGAACCAGGAGTGCAATTTCCTCCATATCCTTGATATCCTGATTATGAGGATGAAGAAAAAAGATATAGCAGTGATTCTGTGGATGAAGAGTAGAGCCGAGAGATTTATTTTATGATTGTAATATGATATGAACTATGTGGTCTGGGCTTTCTACATTTGCATCTGTGTGTTGTTTTGGACTATGTTGTGGTTTGGACTTTTATGTTTTATTGCTATTATGACGTTTGTGGTAGTTATTATTTTATTTTTAAATTTTAGGGTAGTAACTGTTGTTTTGTGTTTAGTACAGTGATTTAATTAGTTTAGAACTTAACTTAATTTCATATCTGTTATAAAGTAGAAAATCGTGCTAGCTTAGATCTTAAACTTGAAATTCAGAAACTGCTACCCTTTATTTTTCTTTTATCATGTTTTCAAGTTTGTCTTTATGTTAAGATTGTGGTGTCAGTAGTGTGTATGTTTTCTTTGATGTTTATACCCACTGTTTAGAAGTCTATTGAACCTCTACATGTTAAAGTAAAATGAAAATATAGAAAATTTGATCAAAAATTAATTTTACTCCTATTTGTAGTTTTATACTTCTATCATTAGGGTTTAAAATTTCTGTTAGCATGTTATTTTTAAATTTTCATTCCTGCTTATATATATCTAATGCTAAACTGTTTAATCTGTTAAAAATTTAAGTTTGGGGGGATGAAAAATATTTTCAAAACTAGAATTTCATTCCTTCTCAAATGTGCTACAAGTGAATTTGATTTTAAAAGAAAAAAAAATTTTGGTTATGTATATGAAGTTATATTAGGGAAGTAAAATTTGATTTTAGAAATGAGTAAGAAAATTTAGTTAAAATTTTTAGTAATGAAGAAAAACTTTAAGTTAAAAAGTTTTTAGAAGAGAAAATGATTAATATAAGTAACTATCTTTAGTAAGAAAAATTATATTTTTGAAAAAATTAGATAATTTAGACTTTTATTTTTAATACTTAAATTTCTTTTATTAAAATAAATTTCAAAACTATTATTATATTTATAGATAAAAGACTTATATCAAGACTTTGCTTTAGGAAAGGAGAAGTGGAATTCAAAATCAGTAAAGACCTATCCAAATATAGTAATCATTGCATGAAAAAGAAAAAAAAAAAGAAAGAAAAGAAAAAGAAAAGAAAAAGAAAGAAAAGAAAAGGAGAAAAAAAAATTAGGAAGGAGAAGCTTGAGGATTAATGTCTAATAAAAATTAGTTCTGCATTTGATCTTTTTAAAGTATAAGGCTTGAGAAACTCTTAAGCTTATAGATATAATATAGTAAGTAATTTTTTTTAATGAAAATTTTTAAGTGGAAATAATAAAAGAACTAAATTCTAAATTCGAAGAATCTACAATACATTTCTGAATTAGATAAAAACTCATATTTTAGTCTTTCTTAACTTTAAGAATTTCTAAACTTTAAATTGGTCTCTTTTATTGAATATTTTTTTTTCTAAATTAGACTGTTATATTTCTAAATCTAAATTTTAGTAACAGCTTAAACAAACTCATATACATATCATACATATGTAGTTTTTAAACATTGAAGTGTCACTTGAGGACAAGTAACATTTTAAGTTTGGGGGATTTTGATACACCTAAAATATATAGTATTTTTAGACACATTTTTATACTTATTTTTTAGATATTGCGCTTTAATG
>NEWO01001202.1:87312-100391 GCA_003013225.1 Phalaenopsis aphrodite
TCCTATGGCTAGACCTTAGGCTACTAAAGAGGAAAAACTAAACCTCAACCAAAAGTGAGGTCAACAAATGGACCCCCAATAGGTGTGGTGTGCTGAGCTAGCACACCGCGCGTATGGGCGTTGACCGACAAGATCAATAAAACCAATATAAATTCCTAAGTCAACAGACCTGGAAGTATATGTAGGGTTGGGTGTGTTATTTGTTTTCTCTATGGAAACTCAAAGAGACTCCACAAACGACCATCGGGAAAACTAACGATTGAGGTGGCAACTTGATTCCAAATTCAGTGTTTAATTTTGATTTTAACACTAATAACTTTAGAGAATAGGATTGTGTGGGAGGACTGAATCGAGATGGAAAGCACAGAGGCTCACATCCGACTCAAATGGGTAACAACGGTGTAGAAGATGGCAACCATTAAGGATTTTACACCAGAAAGAAAGGACTATACCAGTTCGAGTTACCAGTGGGGAGTTATATTCGAACTGACATGTGACAGGGAGAATACATATGTCACGTTAGGAAGGAAAGTATTGGGACTCATATCCAACCCAAGAGGTGACAAAGAAAATATCTGCCACGTTAAGGAGGAAAGAGCCGGGACTCACATCCAACACAAGAGGTAGTGGGAAAATATATCGATCACGTCAGCAAGGAAAACACTGACACTCACATCCAACCTAAGAGGTGACAAAGAAAAGATCTACTACATTGAGGAGGAAAGCGTTGGGACTCACATCCAACACAAGTGGTAGCGGGAAAATATATCGATCACGTTAGGAAGGAAAGCACTGGGACTCACATCCAACCTAAGAGGTGACGAAGAAAATATTTGCTACATTGAGGAGGAAAGCGCTGAGACTCACATCCAACTTAAGTAGTAGCGGGAAAATATATAGATCACGTTAGGAAGGAAAGCACTGGGACCCACATCTAACCTAAGAGGTGACAAAGAAAATATCTGCTACATTGAGGAGGAAAGCATCGGGACTCACATCCAACTCAAGTGGTAGCGGGAAAATATATCGATCATGTTAGGAAGGAAAGCATTGGGACTCACATCCAACTTAAGAGGTGACTAAGAAAATATCTGCTACATTGAGGAGGAAAGCACTAGGACTCACATCCAACTCGAGTGGTAGATGGAAAATATATCAATCACGTTAGGAAGGAAAGAACTGGGACTCACATCCAACCTAAGAGGTAACGAAGAAAATATCTGATACATTGAGGAGGAAAGCGTTGGGACTCACATTCAACTTAAGTGGTATTGGGAAAATATATTGATCATGTTAAGCAGGAAAGCTCTGGGACTCACATCCAACCTAAGAGGTGACGAAGAAAATATCTCCCTATGCAGAAAATATGTAGATTCAAACATGTAAATTTATGGTGAATATGTGAATAGAATATGAAAATATGTGAAGAAATTAGAATTTAGGTACTGATTCAAAAATGAGAATTGAACTTTAGGTATCAATCTCGAAAAGAGAGTCAGAAGTTAGGGACCAACCTTGAATATAACGAATCAGAAACATAGGACTGATTCGAAAATAAGAGAATTGAAATATAGGGAGAATTATCACAAAGAGTTTATTGTGTTGAATTTGCAGAAATGTGTTATGTGAAAAGGTTAATTTTGTTGAAGAAGGTTTGTAGAGTTTTGTGGGGCTTTGTGCAGGACGCAAAATTCTACGGGGATGTGAAGAGAGTTAATGCAGATAAAGATGGTTGTGTCACACGCACAAAGAGTAAGAAACTTTGAAATCAAGAGAATCCACCCAATATATTCATTTTCTTTTCTTGTTGTTTTTATCACATTTAATTTTTCAAAATATGTCTTTAAAATTTTAATTTTAGTTAGTTGATTTTCAAAAGAAATTTGTTTTGTTGTTTGTTCACTTGTGATTATTTTTTTTTTAGTTTTATTTTATTGATTAAGGTTTGTTGTTTTGTTTTTTGTTCATTGAAATTCTGAACCAACGCATGGTTCATGGCTTCCATCCATCATACAAAAAAGGCAATTGACAAAAATGCACATTTCCGAGAGAAATCTTCATTAATTTGCTCCAATCAAGATGTCACAGATCAAACATAGGCTAACGCCTCAAAAAGGTACAATATATAGTCCATATCAAAGTACATCCAAAACATCTTGTGCCATGTATACATCATAGGCTAAGTATGTTTGATACATATCATGTTGCTGCAAAAAAAAGATAACCCTTTGAACATCTGTATCAGGTACGACGAGCTCCTGATTGAACAGACCTTCTAAGCTATGCTCCAGGAGAAGAGTTCCCTTCGCATGTACTTAGAGGTACAACCCTCTCATAGCTCGTACGGTAGCAGTTCTTCTAGTTCTGGGTCTGGCTGAAATCCGTATGGTGCTTTGTTGTCGTCCATCCTATGGAAGGTTACAGACACCCTAAGGTGTCGCACCACTGGAATGCAGTGCTTAGCAACATCTGCCTCATTTCCTTTCAGGACCAAAACTAAACCAAGTGGCAGCAGAATCTCTACATCTCCTCTGAACTCGCCAGGGCCGACAATGTCAATTTCTTTTCCAAATAATATATTGCTTTTGCTCATGAATGAGACAGCGCAAAAGGGCCTCACAAAATCGTGATGGTCTATATGGGGAGGGATGCAATCACCCTCATCATAGATGTTGATGATGCAACTATTCGGGATGCAGGTAGCTGGCAGTATGTTCCATCTGACCATCCTCTTGATCATACACTTTATTATAGGAGGTAGTGGATCTACCTGGTCATGTCTGAGGATCCCCGAAGGATTTCTTTTTCTGTCATTTGTAAAATTATAACAGCAGCCGCACTGAATTGTGATTCTTTCTTTTCCTCTCGTCCATTTCTTCGGCTCAGAGTATATTCTTTCGATGAGAAGCCCTGCTCGTCCTCTATCCCTCAAGTCAAAGATGCACTCAAGAATGCTTCTTTCGTCACTTTCGGAGAATACACTGGTATACATCTCCATGCCTTCCATTATGTTGACGAATCTTTCTTGGACTTCCCCATAGAATTCAAATTCTCTTTTATTCACCTTGCTTATTTTATAGTACTCCATCGTGCTAGGAGTCGGCAATTGTCATGGGCATTCCTCCATCTGGACATTGGTAGGAACCTAAACTGGTGCTGGCTCATCTGGAACATGTGATTCAGCATCTAAAGGGATGTAAGACTCTAGACTCCATGATATATACTTCTCTGTCCCCAATGGGACATATGGCTCATCTATCAAAAAATCTACGATCTGAGATCCGTCGGTGGTGGAGGTATACTCCTCCAATGTACTGTAGTGTTGTAGATGTAGGACATTGCAGTCCAGGAATTCTAAAAGTGCCCCTTTGGCTAATGTCCTTGCAGGTATCTCGGTGTTGCACGTCGGGCAACCCGTGCATAAGGCATCTAAAGATGAAGGTGTTCCGGTTCTGTGATGAACCCCAGTTCTCATTTGTGCCGGGTAGGCTGGAAGAAGTCTCTTTCATGTCTAGATCATAGATATTCCCCTCAGTAATAGGGGTGAGTAAGTTGTTTACTTCCTTCTAACGTTTTCGTTCTTCCCATAGAAAAGCCCTATGTTTTATGCTGCTGGCATTTCTGCGCTGAGTCCTGCAAAGCAATGCGTCTGATAGTCATTCATTGTTGGCAACTACTAGGCCTCCGGTTGGTGTAGCTATCATGGATGGCAGACGGCTGGGCCCCTCCCTCGGGTCCTGCTCTATCACCACGCTCTTTCCTTTATGTGATGTATTGTCTTTGGCGGCCACCCTCAGCAGTGAAGGCAATCCCTCCTTTTCTCGGCAGCTGACTACATTCATCAGAGGACCTTAGTAGTCCATATCGACTTGGTTAAAGTCCATGTTGTAGTCTATGGTGCCACCCTGCGGCGTCATTTCCTCATTTAGTACGAGGCTCCAACCATCTTTGAAAGCGAATATCAGCCTCTGTCCTGACATTTTTCTGTAGACAACAAGAAAAAATGTCAGTGGGCCGAAACTTGGCATGAACGAGAAAAGGACAAAGTATTTATTAAAGTAAATTTTAGTTTGTTTTGTGAAGAGAATTGTTTATTTTATGTATGAATTTTGTTTAATTTAGTGGAATATTAGGTTCAAAAGTAGAAAGGAGAAAACTTGAAGTTTAAAATTTTTCTCAAAATTTTCATTATATTAAGGTTAATTACAAAATTTGGACCCGACCATAAACATTTGGCCACATAGTTAACCCCAAAAAAATCAAAGTTTCAAAGTTTCAGAGCAAGCGAAGGCAAGCGGCATTAGGTTGCGTAATAGATTTTCAGGTATCTTCCATTTATTTGGTAACATGGGTCTTTTGCCCTGGAAGTTCACTAACTAAAAGGCTCCTCCTGTGTAGACCTTTTTAACGATAAATGGTCCCTCCCAAGTTGGCTCGAATTTTCCACCTATTTTGTGGCGTACAAGAATAAGTCTTTTGAGCACAAGTATGAAGTCACCAACTTTGAATGTCCTTGGGCGAACCAATTTATCCTGGGCTAGTACCATCTTCGCTTGGTAAAGCTCCAAGTGTTGTTGTGCTTCTAGTCATTTTCCCTCAAGACTTTCCAGTTCTTTGAGTCTGAGTTTTGCACTTTCTTCTGTTATGAGTTGGTTGGCAACAACAACTCTAAGAGACGGTGTATGGATTTCTAGCAGTAGCACGCCCTCAGACCTGTACACGAGCATATAGGGTGTACAATGAGTGGGAGTCCTGAAAGTTGTCTGGTAGGCTTACAAAGCTTCTCATAGTTTTTTTATGCCAATCACTTTTGTTTTCATCTAGTGTTTTCTTCAAAATCTATACCAGTGTTTTGTTGAAGGCTTCAATTAGGCCATTTGCTCTAGGATAGTAAATCATAGCGTATCTCAAATCTATCTCGTATCTTTTGATGAAATTATTGATTTTGGTGCTTTTGAAAGTTGTCTCATTATCAAAAATTATTCTTCGCGGTACTTTGAAATGGTAGACAATTTGGCTTTTGAAGAATTGGAGGACGTGATGTGTCGTAACCTCACGCAACAGTACTGCCTCTGCCCATTTGGAGAAGTAATCTATAGCGGCAAGTATAAATCTGTGTCCTTTAGAAGATGGAGGGTCTATCGGACCTATTATGTCCGTGCCCCAACACTCGAATGGCCACGAGGCTACGGTTGGGTGTAGCACATTTGGAGGCTGGTGTAAGACCACCACATGCACTTGACATTGGTGACATTTTCTGGTTGTATCCATGCAATCAAGCATCATTGCTGGCCAATAATATCTGATTCTTTTGATCTTCATTTTCATTTTTGGCCTTGACTGATGAGCGGCACACAGTCCGACATGTACTTCTTTGAAAATATTCTATGCTTCAACTTTTTTCAAACACCGTAGCCACATCTGGTTGAATGATCTTCTGTAGAGAACGTTGCCCACCAGGGCGTAAAACATGGCCCTTCTTGTGATATGATGTGATTCAGACATGTCTTCTGGCAGTTTTTCAGTATGCAAATAATCTATTAATGGCTTGCGCCAATCTTCATTGATGTTTGAAATTGTATTTGTTGCTTCTTCTTTTTTGAGCTTGTATAAAGTTTTGAGGTTGATTTGAGATAAGACATATTTTCCTTGTATTGTGATTTCAATGAAATCCTCCAAGAGACATGTCATTTCCTTAGCGAGTTTTGCTAGAGCGTCGGCATGGGCATTATCTCCCCTAAGAATACGGTAGAAAGTCACATCGAGGATCTGCTCCAGCTGCTTCATTGTGCACTGATGGTACTCTGCTAATCTTGGTTTCAATATTTTGTATTGTCTGATGACTTGTTGGATGACGAGTTGAGAGTCGCCATAAATGGCTATGTTCATTATATCCGTTGAGATTATCACTTCCAACCCAGTGATTAAAGCTTCATATTCTACTTCATTATTGGTGCACGACTCTGTTAGGTGGTATAAGAATCTCAACATACCCTTATCTGGCGTGATAAAGATCAAACCGATCCCTGCTTTGCCTGGTATAATTGTGCCTGGTCCTTTGTCTTTTCTAGCTGACAAAGCACCATCAAAAGTACATCAGCGCACTGGAGAATTCCATTTGTAGCACTTGCTCATCTGGTAACTCATCGTTGAGGGAGGACCCAGTTGACAGTGGGTGTTCAGCGAGAAAGTCTGCTAGTATCTGTCCCTTGATAGCACGGGGGAGAACAAAAGTTATATCAAATTGCAATAAGATCATTGATCTTCTTGCTAAACGTCTGGAGAGTGTTGGTCGGGTCATCAGATATTGCAACAGATTAACTTTCGAGATCAGGGTAATCTTATGCGAAAGCATGTAATGTCTAAGCTTTTGAGCAGTGAAACTTAACATCAGACAATGCTTCTCAATAGGTGGATACCTTATCTCTGTCGGTATTAGGTGACGACTTAAGTAGTAGACTGCGTTTTTTTACCCTCATCATTGACTTGGGCTAAGAGGGCTCCAAGAGAGTCGTCTAAGGTCGTGGTATAAAGTATCAACAGTTTCCCTGGAATAGGGGCTGCCAAAAATAGAATGTGTCATTAGATATTCTTTAACATCTTCAAAGGCCCACTGCATTTCTCTTCCCAAATGAATTTGACGTCTTTTTTAATTAATGTCGAGAAAGGCTGACACCTACCTGAGAGATTAGAAATAAAACGTCTCATATATGCCAACTTCTCCTGAAAGGAACGTAGTTGTTTCAAGGTTTTAGGAGGAGGCATTTCCAGGATAGCTTTAATTTTATCCGGGTCGATCTCGATTCCCCAATGACAAACAATGAATCCCAGAAATTTCCTAAAAGTAACGCCGAATGCGCACTTTAAGAGATTCATTTTAAGGTCATATCATCGTAACCATTCGAACACGATCCTCAAATCATACAAATGGTCTATTTTTTGTTTACTTTTGATGACCAAATCATTCACGTAGCAATCTACTTGGTTATGGATGAGGTCATCAAAAATCTTCATCATTGCGCGCTGATTTGTTGCTCTGACGTTCTTTAGGCCAAACTGCATAATTGTGTAGCCAAAAATTCCAAACAGTGTTCTGAAGGCTGTTAGTGCTGCATCCTCGGGAGTCATCTTGATTTTGTTGTATTCCGATGATCCGTCCATGAAGGAGAAAATTTTGTGTGTTGAAGCAATATCTACCATCATTTCTGGAATTGGTAGAGGAAACTCGTCCTTTGAACATGCTTTGTTCAAATCCCTGAAGTCTACACAAACACAGATCTGTCCATTTTTCTTCTTAACAGGTATAATGTTAACTAACCACGTTGGGTATTGTTTTTCTTTTACAAAGTTGGCATCTATTAATTTCTTTACCTCGGTGATGACTTGTTGTTCTATTTCAAGGCGCATTCTCCTGGAAGCTTATTTTACTGGGGTTATATTCTTGTCCATCCCGAGTTTATGAACTGCAACCTCTGTTGACAGTCCTGACATTTCCTCGTAGCTCCATGCAAAGCAATCTTTGAATTCTATTAATAGTTTGATCAATTCTGAAGATTCTTCATCATTAAGTAGAGAACTTATAAATGTAGGTCAGGGTTGTTCTTCAAACTCGAGGTTAATCTCTTTCAATTCATCAATTGTAGATTTAATTTCCTCCTCAAATTCTGGCGAAGCATCTTCTATTATTTGATCATTAGAGTCATCCTCTATATCAAGGCAATCCTCTTCTGACTCACTAGTAACAAATATGCAAAATTCAGAATCATTAACTGGTCCGACTATACCAAATCCAAGACCCTCTTTTGAGTTGGGAGTTTGACTTTTAACATTCCATAATTTTTCAAAAGTTGAATTTTATCTCTCGGTATTTGTTTTAGTAAGTTTCCCTGTTGAATTAACTTTTGAACACAAGGCAAAAAGTAACCAAAAGGCAATTCCATTAATTTATTAGGATCATCATCCAAATTTACATGTTTTTCAAGCTCAGTAGAGGTAGAAGCACGATAAAATTTGATCAGCTTTGAACCAACACTGCGGACTTCCTTGAGCTCTAAACTCTCGACCTTTTGAGGGAGAATCGGAGTAAGGGTCATATCATTCACATAGTGGTTTATCCGATCATACATTATTTCATATTCATTCTTCTCTGTATCTTCTAAGGATATCTCGTACCAAGGTTTCTTTTATTTTGTCATCATTATTTCATCTTCGGAACTGTCTTCATTACCAATGTTGATAGTTGACCTAGTCCTTTCAATGATTAAGTTGATTCATCCTCGTCCACGTCCCTGGCCTCGACCTCAGGTGTGCTAACTAAAAGAACCTCCACCAACTCGTTGTAAGGAAGTGGTGGAAGATAGTTGAAGCGAACTTGAATGTCCTCCTCTTTGTGATTTTTCTGAATCTTCATTTTTGTTTGTTGGAATCTCGCGTGAGAAGACAGTTTTTATTGGTGGTGCGTAGTAGGTAGCATCTTCAAGAATATCGACTTCATGAATTGAAAACGGTTGTAGGTCTCCTTTGATGCAATTTTTTTGACCATCTTTGTAGTACTTAATGCATTGGTGTGAGGATGATGGAACCATGTTGTGCTCATGAATCCATGGTCGACCTAGTAGAGCATTAAAAGAGGTCTCGGAGTTGATGATATGAAATTTAGCGGTTGTCATGAGTTCTTCAACCTTCATAAGTAATGTAATTGATCCAAGAGCCCTTTCCCCCTTTTGGTTGAATCCTCTTAAAATCATTTTATCGATCGTAAGCTCTTGATCTTCAATATTAAAATAGGTCGAAGTCCGTAGGCTCATCAAGTTAAGAGATGCTCCAAGATCTACTAAAACTCTGGACAACACAAATCTATCGATGTTGACGGAGATGTAGAGTGGACGGTTGTGGTCGGTGGTACCGAGCAGCAAGTCTTCATCTGTGAAGGTTACCCCAGGTTGTTCTTTCAACAAACAAACATCATCTGAGGATGCGTTGACCAACTGAGCTAAGCAAATCTCTAGGTCAAGAAAAGATGTAACCAGAGACTCTCTCATCTCCTGTGACAGGATCAGAGTGTCGTAGATGCTTAATCGGGTAGGCAATTTCCTAAGATGAGCTAGCGCGTTGTAATCTTTTTTGTATGATCCTCCGATTTTATCTTGATTGTGTGGTTCTTCGACTGGTGGAGGTGGAGGTATATCTTCTCGGGTCATTATCTGCTTTCCTTTATCTGTTGGAGCTGTTCTTGGTGGTAACACTTTTTCGCTCCTTAAGTTAACTTCCGTGATTTCTTCTTCTTGAGCTACCATTGTTGAATCTTCTGGTGTTTCCTCTTCTTTGTTGGAAAGATCTAGGTTCATGTTATGTGGTGTATCGTGGTGCTCAAGAATTGGCTCCTCGCTCCTGGTGCTGTCGTAAGCGGTGTCATTGATGTCTTTATTGGAATTGAAAATGAGTTCATCAGACTCAAGTACAATTTAAGGATCATTTTGGGGATCAGTATCAAAGTTATATTGATCATAATCAGTTACGTTATCACTAGAAATAGTTAAAACGTAGCTGAAATCACAATCATTATATTCATAAGACCCCAGAGGGACAAAAAGATAATCATATAAAGTCAAGGGTTTGAGGATTTTCTTCCCAAAATCCGAGACAACTACTCTGATAGAGGCGACCCCTATCCTGCCCCCCGTGCTATCAATCTTTGTAGTGACGCTTTTCTTCTTCTTCTTTTCCCTTGAAGATGACGGATCTCCTGGTGAAACATTCATCTCGGGCTTGGTATGCTGCAGACTCTGAATGGAGGCTTGTGTTGATGCAAACTCGATCTTGTTTAGTATTTTCTTGGATGATCTGCTCCATACCTCATTCCATTCTTCTTCTTTGGTATATGTAGAAGATTGTTTTGATGAATCTTGTATTTGATTGAGGACTCTTTTGAGTTCGTCCCAAGTTATACTCCATCCATCTGTTCCAGTATACGGATCGATTATGGAGTTTGGCTTGGCCAAAATCATATTTATGGAACCTTTTTTAGGTTCTCTTAAATATTCTTTTGGGATTGTTATGTTCCCTTCTATAAGGTTCCTCTTGAGCCAGTCCTTAAAGATGAATCATCCCTCTATACTGTGTCCGAGCAACTGGTGGAATGGGCAATAATTTGGTTCATTTTTTCTACCCACCTCTTTGGGCTTCTTCAGATCTGACAGTCTGAATTCCGGCTTCTTCATCAGACTTCTAAATATTTTAGATATAGCTTCATCTTTGAAAGAATACACCGTTTTATGTCATTTTGACAGAGACATTTTCTTATCCTCTGTTTGAGGTGATCCTTCTTGAGGCGGTTGTTGGTTGGATTGACTACTATGTTTCTGAGCATACTGTAACAAAGAGTGGCGAGGATCTTCTGCATATATCTTCATCGGCTGCTTTCCTCTATTGATGGTCGCTACTACTCCTGATTTCTTTTCAAACACTTTAGTCACCTTAGCCTTTTTGTGTGGCTCCATGTGCTTGATTTCCTCTTGAAGACTGTTGGCTTTACTGAGTAGCTTCTTGAAGGATTTGATGGTGAGTCCGTTGAGTATGAAAGCTACTGGCCCAAGAATGCTTTTGAGTAGAATTTCAATCGCATGATGTTCTTGTAGTTGAGGTTCACATTTCATGCTAAGGTTTCTCCACCTCAAAATATAGTCCACCAAAGTTTCGCTAGGCTTTTATTTTCCCATCATGAGCTCTTCAATAGACATATGATGTTGCAACCCGACGAATCTTTTCATAAACACTTGTTCCAACTCAGAAAATGTTTTAACTAACCCGTTGGGCAAGTCAACGTACCAGTCGAAAGTAATTCCTGACAAGCTGCTGACAAACTGCTGGAAGAGTAGAGCTTCACTATTCCTTGTATTGCCACAGCTGGCTCGAAAATGTGCTATATATTGTCAGGGATTCTCAGTCCCATCAAATATCTTGAAGTTTGGGGCCACAAAACCCTTGGGGAAAGGCACGACATCGAATTCCTCTAGGTAAGATCTACCCTTTAAAGTTAATGCACCACCCTTAGATTGGGTTAATGCGTCCCGCACTTGTTCAACCATTTGTTTGAATTCCTTTTCTGGTATAACACCTGATGAAGAATGCTTTCTATATTGCTCGTCTATGTTTGTTGAAGCAACCTCTCTTCTTTCATCTGTGATGTGTATGATATATGGGTAATTGATCTCTGAAGAAGCCAATTGCGGCACTTGAGATTGCCCCTAAATAGTGGTCATGGCGGTCATGGCCACGACCATTTCTTCTGTTCTTTTCTCCAGTAGACTAACTTGTTCATCCCTTAGGAGGATAGCCCTACGTAGCTCATCTACGGCGTTCTCTTCAGTGTGAGGTTGAGCCTCGCGCGCAGATGTGACGGCTCTTATTTCAATTACATAGACATCCATGAAATCCTCTTCCAAGTAATCATTGTAATCAAAATTTTCCTCATCGCTATCGACGGAAACTCCGTATTCCCGAGCCAACTCGGAAATCTCGATCCTGATCTTCTCAACTTTTTCTTCAATTATTGATTCCTTGATCTCTTTAAGATCTCAAGGACCATGATGGACATCCTCTACTTGTTCCTCCATCTCGCTGGCTATTGTTGCAACGATGCCAGATATTTCAGACCCTGGTTTTATTCCATGTTCTTGTCACGCGGGCTTACCAGACTGTATTGTTGCAGCAACCTTGGGTACCCATACCTTTTTCTTTTTCAACGATGATGTTTTAGGACGGAGTGTCTTAGTAGAAAAATTGGTATGTCGAGGGAAAGTATGCTCTCCATGGTGTAGACCAGCTACAGTGCCAAGTAATCATCTTGTCTTTACCTTTGGGATTGTAGGAATATCTCCATAACGAGTGACGGATAATATTTTCAAACCCATTCT
The DNA here is from genome assembly GCA_003013225.1 of Phalaenopsis aphrodite. Taxonomy (NCBI): domain Eukaryota; kingdom Viridiplantae; phylum Streptophyta; class Magnoliopsida; order Asparagales; family Orchidaceae; genus Phalaenopsis; species Phalaenopsis aphrodite. The sequence continues at coordinate 99,228 of NEWO01001202.1, forward strand.
TGAATTAACCGATCAACGGTCTACAGTCCTAGTGGCAATATAATCAGTAGTAATCACTGCAGTATCAACTCTGTTCCCTAAAAAAAACCTAATGGGGATGCGAGTAGGTGGCACTCTAGGTGTCTTGTGCGACTGTCTGGCGGACTTGATCTCCTTCAAAATTTCCTTCTTCATGTAGGGGGAAATTGCATGTCCCACTCGTTTAAGTAACTTTCTAAATGAACATCCTTATTTAGCAGCTAGCCTTTTGAAAACTACACTAACTCAGGTGATAGGAGTGAACTTCTTTCTGTCATCCTCATGTCCATGAAGGGGTAATAATGCGGCAACAATTTTCCGGATACTCTCGCATCCATCGATATCCATCAGAGGATGGAATCTACTCCCTGGTAGGAGTGGATAAATTTCCATTAATCCTTCTTCATCTTGATGAGACTCCTCCTCAATGGGTGTCTTCTCAGGAGCCTGGGCTTTGATGTCCCTCCGAACCCTTCTATTATGGTTCCTTTTTTGGGTTCGGGTCAGTGATATAGTTTTTGAGCTTGATTCGATTTCAAACATGGGTGGTGGGACAGTTAATCCCTCAGTCAGATCCTCAATAATCAATACTTCTTTTCTCTTAGCAGCAGCGGGGATGACAGGTTTGGCGGGTGTCGTGACGGTAGTAGTTTTGGCCTTCTTGCAAGTAGGGAAGTCTTGAAGGCAGTTCAGATCAAATCCTGCAGATTGTTCCTGTATTTCTGGAGTGGCAATCTTCATCTCTACAAATGGGGTTTTCCCAAGGATGACCTCGAGATCTTGAAATCCAGCTCAAAATTTGATGGTAGGAGCGAGGTTACGGGCTTCGTGGCTCATTGGCAAGTTGCAGAAAATGGTAAACTTTGAGTAGGCTATTGCAACAGGCTTTAAAACATAAAGTTTTGTGGTTAGCTATATGGCCAAAATCTTGTAATTTTTAGTGCAAGCACTGAAATTAGAGGTTGATCTGTAGACCGGGCGGGTCTTAATTTATGGCTATTTTAAAATTTTGTTTAAGAAAAATCAAGTGGAAAATTTAATTTATATAAGAAAATTTTAAAGTGTGCACATCACAACACGATTTGGTTTAATTTGCAGAATAACAAATCAAATTTGGAAGGGAGATGTGAAGTATTTTAGGACCCA
>NEWO01001202.1:115096-129626 GCA_003013225.1 Phalaenopsis aphrodite
TAATGATTTTGAATCCCACTTCTCCTTTCCTAAAGCAAAGTCTTGATATAAGTCTTTTACTTATAAATATAGTAATAGTTTTGAAAATTATTTTTAATAAAAGAAATTTAAGTATTAAAAATAAAGGTTTAAAATATCTTTTTTTTCAAAAATATAATTTTTCTTACTAAATATAGTTACTTATATTAATCATTTTTTCATCAAAAAACTTTTTAACTTAAAGTTTTTCTTCATTACTAAAAATTTTAATTAAATTTTCTTACTCATTTCTAAAATCAAATTTTACTTCCCTAATATAACTTCATATACATAATCAATTTTTTTTTCTTTTCAAATCTAATTCACTTGTAGCACATTTGAGAACAAATAAAATTCCAATTTTTTAAAATATTTTTCATCCCCCCAAACTTAAATTTTTAATAGATTAAATAGTTTAGCATCAAATATATATAAGCAGGAATGAAAATTTAATAATAACATGCTAATAGAAATTTTAAACCCTAATGATACAAGTATAAAACTAAATATAAGAGTAAATTTAATTTTTGATCAAATTTTCTATATTTTCATTTCACTTTAAGATGTAGAGATTCAATAAACTTCTAAACAGTGGGTATAAACATAAAAGCAAACATACGCACTACTGACATCACAATCTTAACATAAAGACAAACTTGCAAACATGATAAAAGAAAAATAAAGGGTAGGAGTTTATGAATTTCAAGTTTAAGATCTAAGTTAGCAAGATTTTCTACTTTATAACAGATTTGAAATTAAGTTAAGTTCTAAACTAACTAAATCACAGTAATAAACACAAAATAACAGTCACAACCCTAAAATTTAAAAATAAAAAACTAACTACCACAAACGTCATAATAACAATAAAACAAAAAAATCCAAAATAAAACAAAGTCCAAAACAACACACAGATGCAAATGTAGCAAACCCAGACCACATAGTTCATATCATATTACAATCATAAAATTAATCTCTCAGCTCTACTCTTCATCCTCATAATCACCATTGTACCATTTTTCTGCGGGCTCAAAATCAGGATATAAAGGATATGGAGGAAATTACACTCCTGGGTCACCTCTAATCAGGCTCTCCAAAGATGAGTGGAATTTCTCCTCATAATCACTCTTCCTTCTATTATAAGTACTAGTATGATCTGCAAAACGTTCTAAATTTTGTACCTTATCAGGGGTCAAATTGATATTATCCATCATCTTCTGCAATAACTCATCCTGAGTCTTAGTAGACTCACCTCTATATGTAGAAGCACGTGAAGTAGATGGTCTAGATTAAGAAGCAGCAGAGGTAGATGCAGCAGACGTTTCCATTCCATAGCTCCTAAAAAATCCTCCTCTCTAGCCAAAAATCGAATGCTTAGAATAAGTCTTCACATTCACCTTTGTGATGGGATTTATAGGAAAAAAAACTTCCTTCCAACTATCATATTTAACCCCAGTCTGCTTGCACAAAGAAAAGATCAAGGAAGCAAATCCCAGACCTGCAGTTGTAACAACTATAGCATAACTGATGATAGTCTGACAGATCAAAGCTCCAATGTTGATGAGCTTTCCCTCTTAAATATAATAGTTCAACATTGCTCTTTCTCGGATCACTTAATTGAGATGATTGGTCGGAAGAAGACGAGCAGAAATGAAATAGTGTTAGGTCTTTGAAGGTGCACATAACTTTGAAGTTAGGAAATTTATCCTCTCATTGGTAATCTTCCAAAGTTCTCTCCCAATTGTCAAGTATGAAATAATCTTGTCTAACTCCGCTTTAGTAGGACTATAATTTGCATAAAAACATAAAGTATCTGGTGGTAAAACAAGTTGATTACCTCTCACAAAAAAGGTACCAACTTTTCTCGAACCATAACTCGATTGTCTTCAACTTCAGGGAGATTTGCATAGAACTCCCTCACAACAGAAATCACTGCAACAGCAGAGAAACAACAGAACTATTCCCACTATTCACGAACAATTGAATCTTCCACGCTCCATCCGAATTTCTAAAACATTGCTTTAGAATCATATTTTGTGATTGTAGAGCGTCACTATATCGATCTTGAGCCTTCGAACTAACAAATTTGCTCGTATCAAAGGGCTTTTTCCTCTATTCCTCTTCATTTTTGGTGTCATCCTACAAATTTTATAAATTCTAAAAATAATTTCAAAAATAAATTTTAAATCACTAAACTAAACTTCCAAAAGCACAAACTAAACTTCCCAAGCAATTTCCATAGATTTTTCCTCATTTTTCACCATGAATAGTGAATTTTCAAATTTCTCCAAATGTGCTCAAAATACATGGTGAAAATTCAGAATTTTTGCATAAAAGTAAAGCTCTTACCACAAGGAATCCGAATCTAGCAAATTTTCTTGACTCCACCAAGAAATCTCCTCTTAATTGTGTGCCCTAGCCCTTAAAATAACGATTTTAAGAGGTAGAAGACGACGGGGGCGTTAAAAATGGTGTTTTCGGACCAAAATTTCACTTTTAACCATTCACAAACCGGTTTTCGTAAATTGGTGCTTAAGCGCGGGTAAGTGGCACTTAGGCACCTGCTTCTCGGGGTTAGCTCGCGCTTAAGTGTGATATGTGGCACTTAAGTGACAGTGCATTATTTTTTAAATCTTCAAATTTAAGCAAAATTCACTATTTACCTAAGTAAACCTCTCCTAAATGGTCTCATAGCACTTAATTGTCTATTTTCAACTTCCTATAACTCCTCTCTCTCTCAAAACTCTCATTAATAACTATTTCAATTTGAGGCTAAAACAATACAAAATTTTCACAAAAAATAAACTTATATTAATTCACAAACAAGTACAAATACTATTGACACTTATTTCTCACTCCAAATAATCTCGGATGAGAAAATTTTCCTAAGTACAAAACACTTAACACACATTCACAAATAAACACATAAGTAACATAAACACTAACACATGTCTTAAACACTAAAAACACTTAAAGACAACAACTTTAACTACACAAAAAAAAACATAGAACTTAATTCCATTCTTCATTAGAAGGAACAAATTCAGGTCTTTCATTAGTCTCTCCTAGGGCAACTAGAATATAAAGTTGATAAAACGGACGGTGGTGACGTGCTCTGATGCAATCTTCTTCAATCCACTTTTGCTTAAGAAATATCTCCTTATTTGCTTCCTCTATATAACTAGTGTGACTAAATTGTATTTTCAATTGCCATCAAATATGCTCAAGATGTGCATGAATTTTCAATACCTTAGTCTCTAGTACAGACATGATATTTTCAATTTTGTTGATCTTCTCTGATATCCCTTCAATACCAACTGCTAAGAAACCGTTATACATCTCTCTTGCACTTTGACTAATGAATTTCTTCGTCATGGTATCTTTCTTCTTCTTCAAATCCATCTCCCATGAAGACACCATCTTAAAATCTCTCTCCCTTTTAGGTTTTAGGGCTAGAAATGATAAGAGGTGAAATTCTTTCACTAAACCCTTTTATTTATATGCTTAAATTCTTTCAATAACTCCCATACATGTTTAGAAACTGCCAAGACAGATTTTTACAAACTTTTAGGAAGTTTTCCCTTCTAGAATATTAATTGGGCACATGTTTTTGAATAATTGTGCTTAAGCGTCGGATTTGGCGCTTAAGCGCTAGTGCACATTTTTGCACTAGTCAACTTAATGTCCAAATTTTCATTTTAACATGTCCAAATCACTAACTTAAGTCTTAAAATCAATACTAACACATAATAGTCTAAAAAATACTACCTCAATTTTCTTAATCACTTATAAAACATGAATAAAAACAAAAACACACTGATACTTATGAGTTGCTTCCCACAAAGCGCTTAGTCTTACGTCGTCAGCTCGACGTAACCAGTGCTTACACTGGTTAACCCAACATCATTCCATCATTAAACTTCCGTTGATCCCCTATATAATAAGGTTTCAGTCTATGTCCATTCACTTTAAAGATTTTCTTAGATTTAAGATCTTTAATATCCACAACTCCATAAGGATAAACTTTAATCACAATAAATGGGCCCATCCACCTGGACTTAAGTTTCCTTGGAAATAATCTTAACCTTGAATTATATAGCAAAACCTGTTGCTCTGACTGAAAATTTTTAGCAAGAATCTTTTGATCATGCCACATCTTCATCTTTTCTTTATAAATTTTGGCACTTTCATAAGATTCATTCATTATTTCTTCAAGCTCATTTAATTGCAATAATCTTTTCTCACCAACATCTTTCAAATTATAATTGGACTCTTTAATTGCCCAATATGTTTTATGCTTAAGGTCAACTGGTAAGTGACAAGCTTTTCCAAATATTAGCCTATATGGGGACATTCCTATAGGAGTTCTATATGCAGTCTTATAAGCCCACAAAGCATAGTCAAGTTTGACTGACCAATCCATTTTTGTTGGATTCACAGATTTTTCCATAATTCTTTTAATTTCCCAATTGGATAATTCAGCCAAATCACTTTTCTGAGGATGATAAGCAGTAGCTATCATATGATTTATATGATATTTCATTAATAACTTCTCCTTTATGACATTTCTAAAATGACTTCCCCAATCAGTAATGATAACTCTTGGCATCCCAAATCTACAAAACATATTCATTTTCAAAAATTTTGCAACACTTTGAGCATCACACCGAGGTAAAGCAACAACTTCTATCTATTTGGATACATAGTCTACTGCTAATAGAATATATAAATTTCTGAAAGATCGTATAAATGGTCCAATGAAATCTAATCCTCAAACATCAAATATTTCAATTTCTAGCATTTAATTGAGGGGAATCTTATTTCTTCTAGAAATATTGCCTACTCTTTGACATTTATCACAAGTTTTGATATAACCATTATCATCTCTAAAAATTATAGGCCAATAAAATCCAGATTGTAAAATTTTGTATGTTGTTTTATCAACACCAAAATGTCCCCCAAAATCAAAATTATGACATTTTTCGATAATCTCATAAGAATAGTTAGATTCTTTCCTTGTTTATATAAAAATGGGTCATCCTAAAAAATAAGTCTTAGCTTCATAAATAAATTTCCTCTTCTGTTGGTATATCATTCAATAGGGTATAATATCACTAACAATAAAGTTGACAATGTCGGCATACCACGGAGCACACCATTTAGTAACAATCTTTCATCTGGAAAATGTTCATTAATTTCATTTTTAAAACAGAGTGATTTTCTAATTCAATCCTTGATAAACGATTAGTAATTTGATTTTTAATCCCCTTCCGATCTACTATTGTAAAATCAAATTCTTGTAAAAGAAGAATCCATCTTATAAGTCTAGGTTTAACATCTTTCTTTTTTTATTAAATACTTAATAATAGAATGATCTGTATGCACTATACAATGAGTTCCAATTAAATATCATCTAAATTTATCAAAAGCATCTACTATTGTTAATAACTCTTTTTCAATTGTTGTATAATTAATTTGAGTTTCATTAAGAGTTTTACTAGCATAGAAAATAACTTTGAAAATTTTATCATATCTTTGTCCTAAAATAGCTCCTATAGCATAATCACTAGCATCACAGATTAACTCAAAAGGTTTTTCCCAGTTTGGTGAAACTATAATTGGTGCAATGATTAATTTTTCTTTTAATAATTAAAAAGCTTTTAGGCATTCCTCATCAAAATTAAAAATTGCATCTTTCTTCAGTAAATGGCATAAAGGCATAGCAATCTTTGAAAAGTTTTTAATATATCGTCTGTAGAATCCAACATGTCCTAAAAAACTCCTAATTTCCCTTAAATTTGTTAGATAAGGTAAATTAGCGATCACTTGAATTTTAGTAGGATCTACTTCCATACCATTTTATGATATTTGATGACCTATTATAATTCCTCCTTCTACCATAAATTGGCATTTTTCTCAATTAAGGACAAAATTTGTTTCTTCACAGCTCTTAAGAACTTTGGATAAATGTTCTAAACATGAGTCAAATGAAGTTCCAAATACTGAAAAAGTCATCCATAAAAACTTTAATCCCTTTTTCAATTAAATCACAAAAAATTGCCACATACATCTTTAAAATGTAGTAGGGGCATTACATAAACCAAAGGGCATTCTTCTGAAAGCAAAAGTACCATAAGGATTGGTAAATGTTGTTTTCTCTTGATCCTTGAGAGATATTTAAATTTGGTGATAACTACTATATCCATCCAGAAAATAAAAGTGTTTATTCCCAGCTAGTCTATCCAACATTTGATCTAGAAAGGGTAATGAAAAATGTTCTTTCCTAGTGGCAAGGTTTAATTTTCTATAATCAATGCATATTCACCACCTTGTAACTTGTATAGTAGGTATTAACTCATTATGTACATTTACAGTTACTCATCCTTTCTTAGGAGCGCAATGAATTGGACTAACCCATGCACTATCTAAAATAGGGTAGATAATTCCAGCATCTAACTAGTCTAAAATTTCTTTCTTAACAACTTCTTTCACAGTAGGATTCAGTCTCCTTTGCAGATCAGCCCTAGGTTTGAAGTTCTCTTCCATAAGAATTCTATGCATACAAATTCAAGGACTGATTCCTTTAACATCAGCAATTGTCCATCCAAAGGCTTTCTTAAAATTTTTTAAAATTTTCATCAACCTTTCTTCTTCTTTCATTGTTAATTTTGAGGAAATTATAACAGGTAAAGTAGAGGAATCTTCTAAAAAAGGAATATTTTAAATGATCAGGAAGTAACTTCAACTCTAGTTATGGAGGTTTTTCAATAGATGAACAAAATAATTTATCTTTGTCTATCGTGTCCAAAACTTCAAAACTTTCTCAAACATAGTTTGAATCAACCTTAAAAAGATCTTCACATTGATCTAATTCCTCTTCTAGCTCGTGTTCCAAATCTTTTTCTTCAAATTTTTCTTCATAATTAGTCTTGAAATGGCATTCACTTAGATATCTTATAACATCCATTCTAAAACATTCATCATCTTTACCCTTTGCATGGTATTTCATTGATTTTTAAATATTAAAAGTAATAGTTTGATCATTGACGCACATTGTTAATTCCCCTTTTTGCACATCTATCATTGCTCTTCCTATGGCTAGGAAAGGTCTCCCGAAAATGATAGGTATCTCTTTATCTTCCTCAATATCTAGCACAATGAAAACAATAGGAAAGATAAATTGATCGACTTTCACTAGGACATCTTCTAAAACTCCTTTAGGGTATGTTATTGAACGATCTACTAACTATGGAGTTACAGTAGTAGAGGTTATTTCTTCTAATCCAAATCTTTTAAATATTGATAATGGCATAAGATTAATGCTAGCACCTAAATCTCATAAATCTTTCCCATAAAACTTGTCTCCTATTGCACATGGAATTGTAAGGCTACCAGGATCTTTAAGCTTTTTAGAAAGTTTCTTCTGAATTATCGCACTGCACTCCTGACTAAGTGAAACAGTCTTATTATCTTCAAACTTCCTTTTTTTATTGAGAATATCCTTCATAAACTTTATATAGCTCAACATTTGTTCTAAGGCTTCAACAAATGGAATATTAATTGTAAGCTTCTTAAATATTACCAGAAATTTTGAAAATTGTTTATCCAACTTCTGCTAACGACGTCTCTGAGGAAATGGAGTTGGTGGTTTTTCCAAATCAATTTTCAGTGGAGAAATATGTCTCTCAAAATATTTTGGAGCGTCCTCTTTTGATTCTTCAATTTCTTCTCACTCTACTTCAATTTCTTTTTGAATTTGACCTTCCAACTCTCTTCCGCTTCTACGTTGAACGGCTTTTACTTGTTCTTTATTATGGTCTTTTGGATTTGATTCAGTATTACTAGGAAGTGTTCGTCGGGATCTATTACTTAATGAATTTGCTATTTGCCCAAGTTGATTCTCTATATTTCTAATCATAGCTCCTTGACTTTGTAATTCATTTCCCATTTGTAACACCACTTCTTCTATATACAACTTCTTCTCCTTAAACTGTGTATTACTGTTGAAACCTGGAGGATAAGTAGATCCATAATTATTATTCCCTTGGTTGTTCCAGTTTCCCAATAGGTTTCCTTAGTTGTTCCCCCATTGCTGATTATTACCACCTGAATTGTTATTCCAGTTAAATTTGGGATGGTTCTTCCAACCTGGGTTATAATAATTTGAATATGGGTTTTTAATGATGTTTGAGAATAACAAAAACTTGGTATTACTGTTGATGCTTATTATTTATGGCATTCAAGTTTCTAATGATGCTTGAGAATCTACCATTTGGCCAAATGAATTCTCTTCAATCATGGAAATTGGTTGAGAAAAATTCATTCCAAATTGGTCTAACTTCCTAAAAATTGCAGCATCTTGATTTTCTAACGTGGTAAATGCATCAGTTTTATGAATGTTGGCTACTTTCTTAGGATTTACCGTCTACGAAGGCCATTGAAAATTTTTGGTAGTTATTTCTTCAATTAAAGCATAAGCATCATGAAATGGTTTTGACATCAATGAAGCACCAACAACGACATCGATAATTGATCTAAGAGGTCCAACTAATCCATTATAAAAAGTTTAAATTATTAACCAATCTTGTATAGCATGGTATAGACACTTTCTTAAGAGTTCTTTAAATCTTTCACATGCTTCATAAATAGATTCCCCTTCAAACTGATTAAAAGATGTAATATCATTTCTAAGCTTCGCAATTTTTTATGGTGGAAAATAGTTAGCAAAGAATTTTTGTGCTAAATACCCCAAGTTCTGATAGATCCATGAGCTAACAAATTAAACCGCATCTTAACTTTATCCCTCAGTGAAAAAGAACATAACCTAAGTCTTATGACATCATCTGATACACCATCGTATTTATATGTAGCGCACAATTATAGAAAATTGGCAAGATGTAAATTTGGATCTTCAGTTGGTGATCCCCCAAACTGATTATTTGATACCATTTGGATAATAACAGGTTTATGCTCAAATGAATTAGCCACTATAATAGGTTTTTTAATATTACAATGAAGTTCATCTACAGCACGGTTAGCATAATCTCTTAAAGTCTAAACGCTTGATGAATTTCAGCATTTTGATTATTTTGGTCTGCCATTTCTATAATTTTTTTTTTTGGATTTTCAAAATTTATAATTTTTTTGATTTTTCTAATTTTTCTAATAGTTCTTTCTAATTCAGAATCGTAGGGCACTAGTCCTTAAAAACCTGAACTACGCATATACTAACATATAATAAAATAAAATAAAATTCAAAACACACACAGAAAATAAGATACAATACTTAAAGTTTAAATAAAACTTTCTAAAAATACAAATTTTGCTTTTGATTCCCTAACAACAGCGCCAAAAACTTGATCCCGCTTGATACTGCTAATATGCAAAGTATAACAATAATTAAGATTATATTTCACTTATATTTCCTTACTTTACAACAAAACTAAAAACTTGTTCTTGAAGAAAAATAAGAATTTAACTTTTAATTTATATATATTGGGATACTACACAAGTATACGTATCGTTATCAAGTAATATAAGATTTTTTTATTAAGACCTAAATATCGAACTCACAAGGAATTTATACAATAAGCACTTTTAGAAAACTTTCTATTTTTAAAAAGACAATTACTTAAACTAAATATATTTTGCAGTAATAAAAATTCAAATATTTTTGGTTTTTTTGATATTTTGACAAAATAGTTACAAATTAAAAAGATAACTAGAGTTTTGTAGATGAAAAGCACTTAATAAGAAAAATATCTTTCTTATTATCATGAATCAGTAATAAGTATAGGAATTCTATTGTAGAAGTATGCAAATTGTGTTGTGTCAAATAGGAGTAATAATATTCTTTACCCTTATTAGAGTTGCTATAAAGAATATTGGCTAATTTAAAGTTTGAATAGTTCTGAAGACCGGCTAGGCATTAAAAATACTAGCTCTCACTCTAGAGTTCCCTCGATTCCCTCCACCTAGGGGCTAACATCTCGTATCAGAACCTAAAATAATAAACCAAGTTGGAGGTTTTAACATGTCACATTAAAGCCCTATAACTCTACAACCTTCAATGAATATTTCCTTATTTATTTGCACTCAATCATATGAACTAAATTCTCATTCATACAACCTCATGTGATTCTTTCCAATTGTTGACTGAGACAATACCAACCCGGTTCATACATGTTCTCACAATAAATTTTAACATCTAGATTGGCCAAATCAAGAAGTAAAGGAAGTGCATGGATTTAAATCATCACAACTTCTTCCAACGTTAAAGATCAATACTCTCCACAATTTCCATCCACAACTTAATTACTTATCACTTTAAGAAGAAAGATAAAGAAAACTACTCAGACTCCATTGAGAAAATAAAACCACACTTTAATTTAAAAGAAGAAATCATTGTCAAACCAACAATAAGTTCAACTAAAACCAAAAGTAGCCTCAAAACAAAAAAGATAAAAACATATCTCAAGTTCTCCACCAAACTCTTGAAGTTCCATTGAATCTCTTCTCTTTACAATCACTCAAAATAAAATAACAAAAAGGATAAAATAAAAGTAAAAGTGGTGCCTGAAAATCTCTCTGAACTAACTCCCCAAATTGATGAACTTTCAAAAGTTTCCAAGTATTTTCAGGACTCTTTCCAAAGTCCTCTTTTCTTTCTTTTATAGTTTTCTAAGAGGTGCCTTGGAAACTCTTCAAAATATGTCTAGATTCGATGTACTTCCCTAAGCGATGCATCCTTTCGTGATAATTTTTATCCATGGTGGTTATAACCACCTATTAAGCCAATGGGTGCCTCAGAAACCTCTGCAAAATTTGCAAAAACCAACTTTACTCAGCTAGTAATTGCCACTTGCGCTTAAGCGCGGGACCTCTAGCGCTTAGGCGCAGCCTTCTCTATTTAACTGGTGCTTAAGCGTCAGATCTGACACTCAGGCGCCAAAACTCTTTTGCACATTTTTCACATTTTTGCTCAAAATTTGATCCTTTTGCACTCATTTAAGCATTTTTCACCTTTTTTATCTGTATCTGCAAGAAAAACACAAAAATACATTCCATTAAAGCGCAATATCTCAAAAATAGGTATAAAAATGTGTCTAAAAACACTATATATTTTAGGTGTATTCATGCCCAAGTCCATAAACTGACCCATTCATTATTATTCCCATCACAAATTTAAATATAATTGAACATATATCAATATGTTTTTCAATTTGAATGCAGTAGTTTAAAATAGAATTCTCCTTGGTGACTCTTCTGATCTTCATAATAGGGAGTAAATTTGCACAAATAAAGTAATGCCATTGTTTCGAAATTGGATTAAGTGATGAAGTAGGAAAACTAATATATCCTTCATCTCGTACTTCTCACATATCACTTTCATTCATCAGAAAATTATAAATATCTCGCATCAAATCTTGCGTAGGAATGAAATTTGCATAATGACAGATTGTAACATTTTCTATCATATACAATTCATTGATCCTCGCAGGAGTAAATGATACAGCCTTACCTCGAACGAAGATAACTCCTTGGGTAATTTCATGTAAATTTGCATAGAACTCCTTCACTACAGATATAATAACCACAATGGTAGAGTAACACAGAACTTCCCATCGCCTTTACAGAATGATCTTTTCAATTGGAGCACTTGGATTGATCAACCCATGATTAGCAAATCATCTTTCCTTGTTAAATCTCGTCTTTGTAATAATTTTATCATATAATCTCTACGCTTTGAAACTAATAAAATTTCTTCATTTAAAAACTCCATACCTCAAATTATTTTTGGAATTGGAAGCCATGGAATCCGAAAATAGGAAGTTTCTAGGTGTCCTATGCAGTTTTTAGGACATTAAAAACACCTCCCGGTGGTAATTATGAAGCGAAATCTCGCCAAAGTCCGCCAAAAGTTGCAGGAATTGTCCAACTGTCTTCGGCGCTGTTGGCACTCTCGAGGGGCGCTGCAGGCGCTGAGATCAATTTCCTTGGGCGACGTCGGCTCTAGTGGCCAAATTTTTGCAATTTTTTTATTTTTCATTCAATTAAATCTCAACTTTTCTTCCAATAGTAATATTAGGCTTAATTTATAATAAATGTAATTGTGTAGGATTATTATCTACTAATATATAAGACACTTAACAAACTAAATAGTAATACATAAAAATATAAGTATAGGTTGCCTCCCATAAAGCGCTTGGTTTAACATCATCAGCCCTACATATCCTTTGTTTAGTTGGGTTGACTTAACATTAAAACTTCTTTAAATTGAGGTATGTGCCCTTCATAATTGTGTTTCAAACAATGCCCATTAACTTTAAATATCTTTCTAGTGTTAGGATCTTTAATCACAACAATTCCATAATGATAGACTTTAATTACTTTAAGTGGCCCTTACCATCTGGATTTCAGTTTTCCTGGAAACAATCTCAATCTTGTATTATATAATAAAGCTTCTTGTCCATGTTCAAATTTCTTCTGAATAATCTTCATATCATGTCATATTTTCATTTTCTCTTTATAGAGTTTTGCATTATCATATGCTTCATTTCTAATCTCCTCAAGTTCATTGAGTTGCAATAATATTTTCTCACCAGCATCTTTTAGATTAAAATTAAATTCCTTAATAGCCCAAAATGCTTTATGCTCTAATTCTACAGGTAAGTGGCATGTTTTTCCAAATATCAGTCGGTATGGGGACATTCTTATATGAGACTTATAAGCAGTTCTATATGCCCATAATGCTGTGTCAAGTCTAGCTAACCAATCTAATTTATAAGGATTTACAGCCTTTTCTAAAATGCGTTTAATTTCACAATTTGATATCTCTGTTGAGTTTCTTCATAAGGCACACATCTTCTAATAATTAGATCTTTACATTGCTTATATAAATATGGGTCATCCCAAAAATAGTATTTTGAATCATATATAAACTTCTTTAATTATGGATTTTTTATATCAGGTGGTAGAATATCACTTACAATATAATTCACTATATCAGCATACCACGGTACATCTATTTCATCAATACTATATAATTGTTCATCAGGGAAATTCTCTAAAATTTCATTTGCAAAATTAGTTAACATTTCTATTTCTATTCTAGACAAATGATTAGTTATTTGATTATTTATTTCGTTTCTATCAATCACAGTAAAATCAAACTCTTGCAATAGATGTATCCATCTAATTAATCTTGGTTTAGCATCCTTCTTTTGCATTAAATATTTAATAGCATAATGATCTGTATGCACTACACATTTAGTTCCAATTAAATAAAGTCTAAATTTATCAAAGACATAAACAATAGCTAATAACTTTTTTTCTGTAGTAGTATAATTAATTTGAGCCTCATTTAGAGTCTTGCTATCATAATATATAACCTTAAAAACTTTGTCGTGCCTTTGTCCTAATACAGCCCCAATAGCATAATCACTAGCATCACACATTATTTTAAATGGTTTTTCCCAGTTAGGCGGTACTATTATAGGTGCAATGACTAATTTTTTCTTTAATAATTCAAACTTTTTTATGCATTCTTCATTAAAATCAAATTTTGTATCTTTTTGTAAAAGTTGGCATAAAGTCTTAGTAATTTTTAAAATTTTGTTTATGTAGCTCCTGTGAAAATCAACTTGTCTTAGAAAACTTCTCACCCCTTTAACACTAATAGGTGGTGGTAATTTTTCTATAACTTAGATTTTTGCAGGATCTACTTCCATGCCTTTTTCAGAAATTTTATGCCCAAGAACAATACCTTCTGCAACCATAAATTAATATTTTTCCCATTTTAATACTAAATTAACTTTTTCACATACTTCTAGAACTTTTTCTAAATTATTAAGGCATAATTCAAACAAAGTTCCAAATACGGAAAAATCGTCCATAAAAACTTCCATTCCATGTTCTATAAATTTACTAAAAATTGACATCATACATCTTTGAAATGTTGTAGGTGCATTGCATAGTCCAAAAGGCATTCTACGAAAAGCAAATGTTCCATATAGGCTTGGAAATTTTGTTTTCTCTTGATCCTCTGGAGCAATTGGAATTTGGTGATGACTAGTATATCTTATCTAAAAAAAATAATACTTATTCCCTACAAATCTATCCAACATTTGTTCTAGAAAATGTAAAGGAAAGTGATCTTTTCTGGTGGCCATATTTAATTTTCTACAGTCAATGCAAATTAGCCAACCAGTTACTTGTCTTATTGGTATTAATTCATTTTTCTCATTTTCTTCAACAGTCACTCCTCCTTTCTTCGAAACACAGTGAATTGGGCTTACTCAAACACTAGCTGAAATAGGATATATAATTCCAGCATCTAACCATTTTAAAATCTCTTGTTTAACAACTTCTTTCTTTATCGGGTTTAATCTTCTCTAAGGATTAGCTTTAGGTTCATATTGTTCATCTAATAAAATTCTGTGCATACAAATTAAAGGACTAATTCCTTTAATATCCGCTAAAGTCCATCCAAAAGCCTTTTTATACTTTTTCAACA
>NEWO01001203.1:7300-42302 GCA_003013225.1 Phalaenopsis aphrodite
GAGAGTATTCTTAGGTAACTTCAGTTATCTATGATGTAATTAATTATAGGGGCTTGCCCTTACAGGAAGCTTTTCCCGAACCCAGCATAATATAAACCCTATTTAATTTCTTATATTAAATAGGTGAACTTGTCAGCCAATACACTAGTTTCGCAGACCCAACTGATGTCACAACTTTCTTTAGTTTATTTGATCAAGCCTCACCCTCAACTCTTGTGTTCATCCTTCGGGATAGATACAGGATTTGAGGTAAAGCGCTCTTTCATCCAAACTATGAAAATTATGGGGTCAGTTTGACTTCACCTTTTTCAAAACTAAATTTTTTAAAAAAAAAACGTCCTTCCGAAGCGGGCAACGGGATTTCAATTCTGATGACCGACAGCTTCTTACGGGCAAACCCCACACCCAAAATAGTGTCGACAATAGCCAGTGTTCACGATACAGATGCAATTACAATTTTTGCATCTCAGGTTGCTGAAATATCATGAAATTTGGACCAATTTGGAATGAACCAGCCTCAATTTACTTCAGTAAGAGAGGAAAGTTCATTAGGGCTTATAATTGATTCTAACTTATCATATGAAACTTTCAATACCCTAAACAACTCGTATTCTAACTTTTACAATCCTGGTTGGAAGAACCATCTTGATTTTAACTGGAATCACACTTCATGGGGAGGATACCAACAATGGGAAAATAATCATGCAAATCCTAATGGAAGCTGGAATAGATAGGAGAACACAAATTATAGACCTTCATATTCACTGGTCTGTAACAATGATTGATAATTTAAGGATAAGAAAATATCTATAAAAGATGCGGTATTGCAAATAGGAAACCAATTGCAAAGTCAAAATGCTGCGACTAGAAACACAGAGAATCATCTTGGATAAATTGCTAATTCACTTTGCAATATACCCCAAGGAACACTTCCTAGCAACATTGAGATCAACCCTAAAGAGAAAATTGATGAACAAATAGAAGCTGTCCAATTAATAAGTGGAAGAGAGATAGAGGATGTGGTCAGAAAAGAGAAAGGAGTTATGAGAGAAACAAAGAAAAATAAAAAGCCCCAAGAACATGTTTCTAAAGATCTAGAAAAATTAATATCTCCAACTAAACGTAATTTAGAAAGACCACCACTTCCATTTCCTCAAAAACTTAAACAGCATGAGTTGGATAAACAATTTTGAAAGTTCATGGACGTACTTAAGAAGTTAATGATAAATATTCCTTTAGTTGAAGCTTTAAAACAGATGTCAAGTTATGAGACAGTTGCACTTAGTGAAGAGTGCAGCGCTATATTTCAGAAAAAGCTTCCTAAGAAACTTAAAGATCCTTCTAGCTTAATAACTTTATGTGTTTTTGGAGAAAGATTATGTGGAAAAGCTTTATGTAATTTAGGATCGAGCATTAATGGGATGCCTCTATCTATATTTAAAAGGTTAGGTTTAGCCGATATTTCTCCCACTACTATAACCCTTAAGTTAGTTGATTGATCTATCATTTATCCAAATGGGGTTAAAGAAGACGTGCTTATTAAAGTGGATATATTTATCTTTCCTATGGACTTTATTGTATCAGATATGGAGGAAGATAAAGAGTATCCTATTATTTTGGGGAGATCTTTTCTTGTTATATATAACCTATGATAGATGTTAAAAAAGGAAAGTTGGCTATGAATATTAATGACCAGGAAGTCACTTTTGATGTTTTAAATGCTATGAAGTATCCAGCTGAGAGAAAAGATAACGATTTTTTTTTTTGGATGAAATTGGTTATCTAGGTAAAGACCATTTCTAAAAAAGTTTTGAGAGTAAGTTAATAGATGAGATCGAAAAGGATTTTCATAATGAATATAAAATTTTTTTTAAGGAAAACTGTATGTATGTTCAGGAGAGGTGTGAAATGATGGACGTTACTGAGAATAGTAAAATCTTAATTCCATCTGTTGAAAAATCTCTTGTACTTAAAATGAATATACCTCATACAATTTTAAAGCCTACGTATTTAGAAAACTCATCTACACCACCAGTTTTTATATCTTCATATTCGACTCAATCAGAAGATGAACCTCAATTGAATGTTGAAATCAGTAAAATATATCTTATGAAAGAGTTATTCAAAGTCACTGAATGACATATTCTGTTGTATACAGACAAAATGAATGAGATTTTGATGTTGGGGCATATTATTAATGCAATTAATCGTTACCCCTCAGAGATTTTACCTAGTGGCCTTGAGATGAATCCTAAGGAAATGAATGATGAGCAATTTAAAACTATTGAACTGATATTTAGAAGTAAATTCAAGAATATGTTTCAAAAGAACTTTGAGTTGAGAGATAAGGATAAGGATACTGAAGTACTAAAGGAAGAAATTCCTGAGGAATTAGAAAGATATATAGAAAGACCACCTCCACCATTTACTCAGTACCAAGGGAAGAATAAGAAGATAACTTGAAAGACGAGAGTAACTGATACACAAAAAATATATGCATTTTTAGACCCATTTTTTATGCTTATTTATGGTGATATTGCACTTTAAGAGAAGATATTTTGATGTTATACTGTAACTTGTTGATTTTTATGGCTTAAAGAAAAAAGGAAGCAAAAAGGATGAAATTTGGAGTCAAAATGACGTTTTTTAGGAAATACACAGCGCTGTCAGTGCCAAGGTCAGCATCGACGACCCCAGACTAGCGCCGACGACGCTAAAGGTGGTTCAGACCCCGTTTCTAGAAAGCTCGATGTATTTGGATGATTTTTGAAGAGTTTTTGGAGGCACCTCTTGGAGAACCGACCTTGAACTTTATTTAGGGTCAAATTTCATCAGAAAACGGGCTCCTCTACGTTCATTTTTCACTCCACAATGTTCCACCACGCCGCATTTTAATAATCCATCTTCATTCCACCACCATATTAGAGTCAATTAGTAATTTTTCTTTCATAGTTTAGAGTTTTTGTGGTGAGATTTAGTGTGAAACTTTCTGTAAGAGTGTTGGAGAAGGAGAAAAGTGAGAGAGTTCTTCTTCCTGCATTTTTAAGGAAAGGCTATAAAGGATTTTCTTTGAGAAAGAGTTCTAGATAAGTTTGTTTGTTTATTTAGTGTTGTATAAACTTTCTTTTATATATGAAATTTATGTTTTGTCATATCTTTTTCATGAAGTTTGAGTAGTTCTCTATATTTTTCCCCCTACTCTGAGATATGGTGAAATGAAGATATAAAATGAATGTGCCATAATTAAAATATAAAATAAATTGTGATGAGTTTTCAACTCCGAACTTAATTTACTTTTCAATTTTGCTAATTGATTTGTTAAAATATGTTGTGAAACATATGATCCGGGAAATAAATTATGAGTTCTACAACAGAGTGAGGGTTACATTTGATTTCATGAAGGAGAAATTAATTCAAGAAATTAAGTGGAAATAAATAGGGAAATGTTGTTTGTTGGGTGTAAAATTAGAGAATCTTTAGGGTGACAGACTAAAATCCCCAATTTAGTCTTAATGTTTAAAAACTAAACCAAGAGTTAGCCTTCAGGTGAAGGGAAGTGGGAGCTTTGGAGTGAGAACTAGTATCCTCCTAGCCTAGCCATGGATTTTGGGACTAAACCTAAAATTAACCAATGATTTTCTATGCACTGTATCTGGGTAGAAAATTAAAATTTCTCATATTTGGCACAATGCATATTATAAACATTTATCTCATCTCATTTCACCAGAATTTCATTATAGTGAGAAGGATGCTTTTTTCACATAAGAAATCTTCATTACGTAAACATAGTTAGTAAATTAATAGTTATTATTCAAAACTTGCATTTCCATTTTGCTAATAGTTAAGTAATTTATTTTGGTTAATATCTCAACATTTGAAATTAGTGACACTGATTTCGTTTGATTTTCTGTAAATTTCCTGATAAAATTTATTATTGTTAACTTACACCTTCCCCGTGAGATCGATATTTGGGGCTTAAATAAAATGTTCATTATTACTTGATAACAATACATATACTTGCGTAGAATACCATTATTAATTGCCTATAATTATATATATGTTAGATAACTTACTTTTCATATAAGGATCAATTTTTTTACGCTTTAGTGGTGTCAGCTTCATAAATGCTTACATATAAAAATTGAAATCAAGTTTTTGGCACCGTTGCCGAGGAAGGTAACAGTTAAATTTAATTAAACTAAATATTCTTGATAAATTAGGAAATTTAGATAATATATATACAAATATATAAAAACACTATATATATATATAATAAAAAAAAGAAATTTATTTAAGAGTTTATTTTAAAAGAATTTTACTTTGATTACTTTATTTTTTTATGCGAAATATTGGATTTGAATGTTTAGTACCTTACGATTCAGAATTAGAACGTACTATTAGAAAGATTCGAAAACAAGAAAGAGAAATTAAGAATTTGAAAGAAATGGCAAATAATATAGAAAATCCAATAAATGACAATTGACAAAGACTTTAAAAGATTATGCAAATCCGACAACAGATGAACTTCATTTAACTATTCAAAATCCTGATGTTGCTACTAACTTATTTGAGCTTAAACCTGCTATTATCCAAATGGTACAAAATAATCTGTTTAGAGGATCACCTACTGAAGATCCTAACTTTTGTCTTGCTAGTTATCTTGAAATTTGTGCTACATTTAAATATGACGGATTGTCTAGTGATGTTGTTAGTATTAGGCTTTTTCCTTTTTCGTTAAGGGATAAGGCCAATGCTTTGTTAAATTCATTAGCACTTGGATCTATTAGAACTTGGGGAGAATTATCACAAAATTTCATTGATAAATATTTTCCACCCTCGAAAACTGCTAAGCTCAGGAATGATATTATATCTTTTTGTCAGTTTGAAGAGGAATTGATATATACTGCTTAGGAAAGATTTAAGGATCTTTTTAGTAAATGTACGCTCCATGGTTTGCCAGATTGGTTAATAATTCAAACCTTTTACAATAGATTAGTAGGATCATTAAGATCTCTTATAGATGCTGCTGCCAGCGGATCATTAATGTCAAAACCTTTTGATGAAGCATATTCTTTAATTAAAGAAATGACAACTAACAATTTTCAATGGCCCTCTGAAAGGGTTAATCCTAAGAGAGTAGCCAATATTCATGATTCTAATGCAATGTCTATTTTGGCATCTCAAATTGCTGCTATTTCTAAAAAGATTGATCAAATATGAGTGAACTAATCTCAAATACCCCCAGTACTAGAGGAAAATTCACTAGGACAAATTATTGATACTCAACCATATTATGAAACCTTAAACCCTATAAATAATTAAAATAACAATCTCTATTCTAACTATTTTAACCCTGGATGAAAAAATCACCCTAATTTTAGTTGGAATAATTATAATAATTTGATGAATCCATCTGTAAATCTAAACAATGAAGGAAATCCTAATTTTCGACCTTATTATCCTCCAGGATTTAACTCCAATCCTAACCCACAGGTTAAGGAAAAGAAGTTAACGATGGAAGAAGTGATGTTGAATATGGGAAATCAAATATTAGAAACATTGAAAATCAATTAGGACATATTGCTACTGCAGTTAGTGACAGACCTTCTAGAATTCTTTCGAGTACTGTGGATGTTAATCCAAAAGATAAAAAGAAAGAGAAAAATAAAGCTTTCCAATTACGAAGTGGAAAAGAAATTGAAATAGAAATCCAAAGAGAAACTTAAGTTGATGAAGAAAAGGAAGAAATGAAAAATGTTCAACAGGAAAATGAACAAACACAAATTCCTTTAGAAAAACCATTACCTCTATTTCCTCAAAGATAAAAGAAAAAGAATAAAGATAAACAATTTACAAAATTTTTGGAAATCCTTAAGAAGTTAACAATAAATATTCCTTTTGTTGAAGCTTCGAACAAATGCTAAGCTATGTGAAATTTATGAAGGATGTGCTAATTAAGAAAAAGAAGTTTACAGATCATAAGACCGTTGCACTCAGTGAAGAGTGTAGTGCTATTATTCAGGAAAAGGTTCCTAAAAAATTAAAAGATCCTAGTAGTTTTACTATACCTTCTGTAATTAGGGAAAAGCTTTATGTGATTTAGGAGCGAATATCAAGTTTATGCCCTTATCAATTTGTGAACGTTTAGATTTAGGAGAAATATACCCTACTACTGTAACTCTTCAGTTAGCTGACCAATCAACAACTTATCCAATAGGAGTTATAGAGAATGTACTAATAAAAGTGGTAAATTTATTTTTCTTGTAGAATTTATAGTATTGGATATGGAGGAAGATAAAGAGATTCCTATTATTTTAGGGAGACCATTTCTTGCAAGAGGAAGAGTTTTAATAGATGTACAAAAAGGAGAATTAATAATGAGAGTTAATGATCAAGAAGTAAAATTTAATATTTCAAAAGCTATGAAATATTCTGCAATAGAAAAAGATAATGAATGTTTCAGGATAGAAGTAGTTGATTATTTAGGTAATGAACAATTTAAGAAAGATTTTGAAGATAAATTTAAGCAAGGAGAAATTTTTTAGCATGAAGATGAAATTAAAGAGGAAGATTTGGATTATATTCAGGGAAAATTTGAAATGTTAGACTTGTTGGAAAATGATAGTAAAAATCTTATTTCTTCAAGTATTAAACCACTTGAACTTGAATTAAAGATATTACCTGCTGATTTAAAGTATATATTTTTATGAGAGTCATCTACATTGTCGGTTGTTATATCTTCCGAGTTAACTGAACTTCAGGAACAAAAGTTAATAGAAATGTTGAAAAAGTATAAAAAGGCTTTTGGTTGGACTTTAGCAAATATTAAAGGAATTAGTCCTGCAATTTTTATGCACAAATGTTTATTAGATGAACAATATGAACCTAAAGCTAATTCTCAAAAAAGATTAAACTCAATAATGAAAGAAGTTGTTAAAAAAGATATTATAAAATGGTTAGATGATGGAATTATATATCCTATTTCGGATAGTGTTTACGTAAGCCCAATTCACTGTGTTCCAAAGAAAGGGGGACTAACTGTTGAGGAAAATGGGAAAAATGAGTTAATACCATTAAGACAAGTAACTGGATGACGAATTTGCATTGACTATAGAAAGTTAAATATGGACACCAGAAAAGATCACTTTCCTTTACCCTTTCTAGACCAAATGTTGGATAGATTGGCAGAGAATAAGTATTATTGATTTTTAGATGGATATACCAACTATCACTAAATTTCAATTGCTCCAGAGGATTAAGAGAAAACAACGTTTACAAGCCCATACAGAACATTCACTTTTTGTAGAATGACTTTTGGACTATGTAAAACACTTGCAACATTTCAAAGATGTATGATGCAATTTTTAGAAATTTTATAGAATATGGAATGGAAGTGTTTATGGATGATTTTTCTGCATTTGGGACTTCATTTGAATTATGCCTTACTAATTTAGAAAAAGTTTTGGAAGTATGTGAAAAAGTCAATTTAGTATTAAATTGGGAAAATGTCATCTTATGGTTGCAGGTGGTATTGTACTCCCACATTAAATTTCTGAAAAAGGCATAGAGGTAGATCCTTCAAAAATCCAAGTTATAGAAAAATTACCATTGCCTACTAGTGTTAAAGGGGTGAGAAGTTTTGTAGGACATGCTGGTTTTTAGAGGCGCTACATAAAAATTTTTTTCAAAAATAACTAAGCCTCTATGCCAAATTTTAAAAAAAGATACAAAATTTGATTTTAATGAGGAATGCATAAAAGCATTTGAATTATTAAATAGAAAATTAGTCACTGCACCTATAATAGTACCACCTGAATAAGAGAAACCATTTGAAATAATGTGCGATGCTAGTGATTATGCTATTGAGCCTCTATTAGGACAAAGGCATGATAAAGTTTTTTAGTTATATATTATGCTAGTAAGAGTCTAAAT
Organism: Phalaenopsis aphrodite; assembly: GCA_003013225.1. Classification (NCBI taxonomy): domain Eukaryota; kingdom Viridiplantae; phylum Streptophyta; class Magnoliopsida; order Asparagales; family Orchidaceae; genus Phalaenopsis; species Phalaenopsis aphrodite. Next base: position 15,233 of record NEWO01001203.1, read on the forward strand.
GAAGCTCAAATTAATTATACTACTATTGAAAGAGAGTTATTAGCTATTATTTATGCCATTGATAAATTTAGATCATATTTAATTAGAACTAATTGTATAGTGCAAATAGAGCATTTTGCCATTAAATATTTAATGCAAAAGAAGGATGCTAAACCAAGATTAATTAGATGGATACTTCTATTGAAAGAATTTGATTTTATCGTAATTGATAGAAAGGGAAATGATAATCAAATAACTGATCATCTCTCTAGAAAAGAAATAGACATATTAACTAATTTTGCAAATGAAGTTTTAGAGAATTTCCCTGATGAACAATTATATAATATTGATGAAATGGATATACCGTGATATGCTGATATAGTAAATTAAATTGTAAGTGATCTTCTACCACTTGATATAAAGAATCCACAATTAAAGAAGTTTATATTTGATTCAAAAGACTATTTTTGGGATGACCCATATTTGTATAAACAATGTCAAGATCTAATTATTAGAAGATGTGTGCCTTATGAAGAAACTCAACAGATAATTGAAAGATGTCATGATTCTGAATTTGGAGGACATTTCAGAGCAAATAGAACTGCATATAAAATTTTACAAGCTGGATTTTATTTACCTACTATTTTTAAAGATGCTAATGAATATATTAAAACATGCGTTAAATGTCAACATGTAGAAAATATATCTAGAAGAAATGAAATGCCTCAAAATGACACATTGAAAGTTGAAATTTTTTATGTGTGGGGATTAGATTTTATGGGAACATTTATGCCTTCATTTGGAAACTTATATATATTACTTGTTGTTGATTATATGTCCAAATGGATTGAAGATATTGTTGTACCGAGATGAGATGCTCAGAGTGTTTCTAAGTTTTTAATTAAAAATATATTTACAAGATATGAAATGCCAATAGTAATTATTACTGATGAAGGATCTCATTACAGGAATAAGAGAATAAAAAAATTAATTAAGAAATATGCATAGATTCTCTACTGCTTATCATCTTCAGACTAGCGGTCTAGCAAAAATATCAAATCATTAAATTAAACACATTTTAGAAAAAGTTATAAATCTTTATAAGTTGAATTTTTCTGTATACTTGATATTGTGTGATGGGAATACAAAACTGCTAATAAGCCTCCCATAGAAATGTCCTCACACAGACTGATATTTGTAAAAAACATGTCACTTATTTGTAAAATTAGGGCATAAAGCATTTTGGGCTATTAAGGAATTTAATTTTAATCTAAAAGATGTTGGTGAGAAAATATTTTTGCAACTCAATGAACTTAAGGAGATTAGAAATGAAGCATATGATAATGCAAAAATCTATAAAGAGAAGATGAAAATACGGCATCATCAGAAGATTATTTAGAAGAAATTTGAACCTAGACAAGAATTTCTATTATGTAATAGAAGATTGAGATTATTTATAGGAAAATTGAAATCCAGATCGTTAGGACCATTTAAAGTGATTAAAGTTTATTATTATGGAACTGTTGTGATTAAAGATCCTAACACTGGAAAGATATTTAAAGTTAATGGGCATTGTTTGAAACACTATTATGAAGGACACATACCTCAATTTAAAAAAGTTTTAATGTTAAGTCAACCCAAATAAGCAATAGGTATGTCAGACTGACGAAGTTAAACCAAGCGCTTTGTGGATGGCAACCCTACTTATATGTCTATGTATTACTATTTAGTTTGCTAAGTGTCTTATATATTAGTAGATAGTAATACTACACAATTGAATTTATTATAAATTAAGTCCAACATTGATATTGGAAGAAATGTTGGAATCTAATTGAATGAAAAATGAAAATCTCAAAAACTTGCTCACTAGCGCCAACGACGCCCAAGCAAATGGATCTCAGGGCCGGCAGTACCCATCAGGAGTGGCTGCGGCGCTGAGAGCAGTTAGGCTGTTCCTGTGATTTTTGGCAAACTTTGGGGGGATTTCGCTTCATAATGACCGTTAGTAGGTGTTTTTAAAGTCCTAAAAATTTCCTAGGACGCCTAAAAACTTTCTATTTTCCTATTCTCTGGCTTCTAATTCTATAAATACTTTAAGGTATAGAGTTTCCAATAGAAAAAGTTTATTAGTTTCGACGAGCATAGATTATACGATAAAGTTATTATGAAGAAGAGATTGATCAAGAAAAGAGGATTTGTTAATCATGGGTTGATCAATCCAAGTGCTCTAGTTGAAAAGATTATACTGCAATAGCAATGGGGAGTTCTGTGTTACACTACCGCTGCAATTGTTTTACCTGTAGTGAATGAATTATATGAAAATTTACATGGAATTACCCAAGGAGTTGTCTTTGTACAAGGTAAGGCTGTACAATTTACTCCTGCTAGGATTAATGAATTATAATGATAAAAATTGTTCCAATCTGTCATTATGCAAATTTCATTCCTATGTAAGTTTTGATGCAAGATATTTATAATTTTCTGACGGATGAAAGTGATATGTGGGAAGTACGAGATGAAGGATATATTATTTTTCTTGCTTCATCACTTAATCCAATTTTGAAGCGGTTATATTTATTTATTTGTGCAAAATTACTCCCTATTATGAAGATCAGTAGAGTCACCAAGGAGAATGCTATTTTAAATTACTATATTCAAATGGTGAAAACTATTGATATAGGTTCAATTATATTTAAATATATGATGAGAATTATTATGAATTGGTCAATTTATGGACTTGGGCATTCTTCTACAATTTTTCTGATTTGTAGTCAATCCCAAGTGGGAAAACATTTTACTACCATGGGAGCCCAAGATTTCTATTGATGATCAGTATGTTGGCAATGGAAATGAAGCACTAAATGCTATTAAAGATCTTTCTTCACATGCTTCAACTCCATTAATGCCACCAACAGTTGGATGTTCACTTGCTTTAGAGAAGGAATTGAAGAAAATTGAAAGAGAACTTTAGAGTATTATGAATGAAGTGGGAGATCTCAAGTATCTTTTTGATCACTTACATTGGATAATGAAAGAGAATTTTGATCACAGTGGAATTTTTTAAGCAGAATTAGTTCGGATGTTTAAAGAAAAGGGGTGGATCAAAGAGAATTCGATAGATCAATTCTCGTATTGATCCTTCTACAACCTATATGTTTATTACCAATCTATGTGAGATATTAGAGGAGGTAAAAGCACAAAAGATGAGGCTAAATGATTAAAGATTGTGAATTCTCTACTTGCTTAAAAGTGTTTATGTGTTTAGTGTAATTGTGTGGATTTGGTTAGGTTTGATTCTATTTGTTTTTGCTTTAGAATTCTAAACATTGATTATGTGTATAGTTTTGTGTCAGCATTTAGTGTTGTGGCTTAATTTGGACACTGATTTATAATTATTTTACTTAATATGTGTGAATTTGTGATTTGTGAAATGTATTTGTAAAAAGTCTATTTTCATATATAAAAGACAGTCTGTTGTTGTTTGTGAAAATGATTTTTTGTGAAATGTGTATTATGAATTTAGATAAAAAATTGTGTTTTAAAATATCAAAAACTTTGGAGAAAATTGAAAGCAAATTGAAAGATTGAAAATCAAAATAGTGAATTTCGGTCCTTTAGCGCCGACGGCGCCTCGACCTGAGAGCAATGAATTAACCCTTTAATTCGTGATTTTCCCGAGAAAACTTCATTTTTACCCCTTAAGTCACCTTCAACCTTTGGTTTTTCACCTAGGACTTGATTTTGGGCAAATTTGGGGTGATTTAGAGACAAAGGAACTTCGAATTTCATCTTCTTTAAGTAAGAACTACACTTTAAAGTAAAAATTTTTTATTTTCACCAAAAAATTTTCTTACATTGACTAGATCCGAAATTTTGAAATTATTATTTTTTTTTTTTTGAGAAAGATTTTGACAAAGTGCTTTGGTGAAGAACTTTTACTTAGTGGATTTAAGTTTAAAGTGATTTAAATTTTGATTTTTAGAATTTTGGGATTTATTCAGATTTTTTTTCAAAATTTTCTAGATTTCCTATGACACCTAGATCAAGAAAAAGGAAAGAAGAATATGATGAGCAATAGTTTATTAGCTTTAGAGCCAGTGCTCGATTTCATAGTCTTCAAGAAAACAAAAAGGTGATTTAGGACCGAGGTTTTAAAAATTTAGGAGGAGAAGTTGAACGATTGATTATCACTCGGCAGTGGGAAAACTTTTGTTATTTTACTACTGATGTGATAGTTGGGATTATGATGGAGTTTTATGCAACCCTTCCTGAGGCTTCTGATGATTTTGTTTTTCTTTGAGGAAAAAGGGTGGAGTTTACTTTAATAAAAATTAATGAGTTTTATCAATTAGAAGATGTTTATAGATGCCAGTATCATTTATTTTCTACTACAGATCAAGCCTTAGATGAAGTTATTTTTTTCTGACTAGTGAGAAAGGCTCTTGGAAAATAAAGAATGGAGTTAAAGTTAACTTTCCCCTTTTTATGTTAAATGTAGTGTCTAAGGCCTGACATTATTTTATTTCTTGGAGGATGATTCCAACAAACCATCATAGTGAAGTGACCAAGTTGAGAGTCATCCCGAACTTCTGTATTCAGCAAGTGATGGATATAAATGTACGCTCTATCATTTATATGAACATTTGATCTATTGCTCTGGGAGCGACCACTGGTGGATTGGCACACCCTGCTCTCATTTACACACTTTGTGAGCATGTAGAAGTTGATGTTAGACCCGATAAGGAGAGGATTGAGTCTCAGAGACCGATTGAGCCTTCCAACATCAAGACTTATGAGTCCCATGTTGGATGGAGATCTAGAAGATAGGCCAGGGATATTCCTTCAACTTATAAAACCTCTACTTTTAGTGAGCCTACTTCAGCGTCTTCCATTGTACCAAGGTTCTTTCCTCACATCAAGCATAGGGTTGTGGTCTTATACCAACTTTCTTGTTTGCATTGAGCATTTGGTCAAGGTTTACCTCCATCCATCCATTTTATCGCCAGGTTCTTCCTATAGTTTGGTTTTTTCCAGCCTTGGGATGCTTTTATTGTTTGGTTTCTTGCATCTCATAAATATTTCCATCAATTCTTTTCGGTTTTGGCATAGCACATCTGATTTTCTAACAAGAACATCAATCCCTACGGCCCTTTCTTGTGTAAAAGTACATCAGTTTGGTATTAGAGCCTCATGATTCTTGAACACATAATTTTTTTGTTGGGCTTTAATTTTCTTGTTGGATGTTTCTTTTTTTAGGTAATTGCGAGATTAGCTATTTTATTGTTTCTTATGTCTAATTTTTTGTCTATGTCTGATTTTTACAAAGTAATCCAATTTGTAATTTCATTTCGTAATTAATTGTTCAATTAACTGCTCTCAGTATCATTCATATTTGTGTTCTTATTAGGGTTTAGGGTTTAGGGAGTTGTTGGACCATATGATGATTCAACATGGAGATATTTTCAGGATGGATCATATGATGCAAAAAATGGAGGCCAGAAATGCTCACACTGATGATCATATTTGCTAGAAATTTGATTATGATGCTGCTTATGATGAAGCTTCAATGAGATACCTGAGGGGTGACCTTACAGTTCAACACCCTAATCACCCTACTTATTCTCATGAGCAAGATGATGACTGGTGATCTTTTTGTTTATTTATTTATATGTGTTTGTTCTGTGTGATTGTATTCTTTGTTTTATGTTGTTGTTGAAACTGTGTTGTTATGTTATGTGATACTGTATTGTGAAAAATTGTTTTCATTTTTAGATATTAGTTTTGTTCTCTTGTTATTTTTCAGCACTTTATTATGTATTGTGATTAGCTCTTTCTCAGGAAATTTTATATGTATTATGTGTAATTTAATGTTTTTAGCCTTGTTGTTTTCATATTAGCGCCTGCAATATTTCAAAATTTATGTTAAAAAATCAGAATCTCCAACTGGTATGAATTCTTTTATGTATTTAATGCATTCTTTCACCCTTCATTTTTTAAAGTTTTTCATGTAAAAAATTCTTTTAAAAATTTAAATTTTTGGTGGAATAACAAAAATCATTTTTAGAAAGAGATAAAGAACTTAATTTTATTTGTCGTCACTTAAATAAATTTTCAAAATTTTAAAGCTACCATGAGCTTTCGTATTAAGGGTTAACTCTAGATAACTATATTTATGTTTCTAAATATATAGTAAATTTAAGTAAACAATTTCAATAATAAAGTTTAATTCTAGGGGCTAAGAAATTTTGTAAAAGAGAATAAGACTATATTTTTCTATTTTTAGTAAAGAAAATTTGTATTTTTGAATTATTAAAAATTCGTAAAAGATTCATGTAAAAAGGAAAGAATTAAACTTTATGAATTCCTTAAGTTAATATAATATTCTTAAGTGAAGAAATGTAAAAAGTTTTTAACTTTATGAAGAGGATAGTGAAGTTCAAAATCATTAAAGGCTATCTAGATATAGTAATCCTCACAAAAAAAAAATAAAAAAATAAAAGAAGAAAGAAAGAAAAGTAAAGAAAAAGAAAAGATGTGGGAAGAAGTTTGAGAAGATGCCTAATTAAAAATTGGCTTTACTTGAATTAACTTGAAGAAAAAGACTTTCATACATTTTCTAAACCTTTGATTTGAATATTAACTTTGTTATTAATAAAGTTTTATGAAGTTCTTTTTTGTATGAATTTCCTAAGTGACTTTAATATAAAAAATTGCAATTTTTCTTGAAAGAATTAGAGGATCCAAAACCTTAGACTTAATTACTGAATAGCTTTACACCTTTAGTATTAACTGGAATTGTTTTGAATTTTTCTTAAGTTAAACTATTATGTTTAAAGAACTAAAATATGGAAGTCTAATAGTTAAACATTTTACCATAAGTTATATTTTATGTAGTAGAGAAGTTACTTGAGGACAAGTAACATGTAAGTTTGGGGGATTTTGATACACCAAAAATATATGCATTTTTAGACCCATATTTTATACTTATTTTTGGTGATATTGCTTTTTAATAGAAGGTATTTTGATGTTTTCTTGTAGGTTGTTGATTTTTAGGGCTTAAAGCATAAAGGAAGCAAAATGGATGAAATTTGGAGTCAAAATGACGTTTTTGAGGAAATACTCAGCTTCGCAGCGCCAAGGTCAGCGTCGACGACACAAAACAACCAAAATCTGGAGAAATTTTACTCAACGCTGACGGCGCCAAGGCGATTCAGAACACGTTTTTAGAAGGTTCAATGTATTTAGACTATTTTTGAAGAGTTTTTGGAGGCATCTCTTCGAGAATCAACCTTGGGCTTTATTTGGGGTGAAATTTCATAAGAAAATAAGCTCTCTACGTTAATTTTTATCTCCACAATGTTCCACCACGCCACTGTTGACCTCACTTTTGGTTGAGGTTTAGCTTTTCCTCTTTAGTAGCTTAAGGTCTAGCCATAGGACTTTCCTATTTACTATTCTTAGAAAACTAGACAAGGAACCCTCACCATTAGAAATTCTACATTCCTCTTTACTCAGCTTGAAGTTCCACATATTGGTCATAACCTCTAGCACTTAGTAGGTGGGGTCACTGTGGGGAAACTCAAGATGAGTCACCCTTAGGACTGTTGGACCTTAGGGTTGACCCTGGGTGTTGGTCTAGGGCTTAAGGCACTCACTTACACTCACAATCACTCACTACCTTAAACCCAGATTTTCCTGACTTTGTTCCCTTGATACTTTTGAGAGCCTCATGTAGGTGGTCTTCTAAACCCTTGGCCCTAGACTAGGGTTTGGCTAAGATCACTACATAGAGGACCTAAATTTAGATTTCCATTGGTCCATGGCTTATTGATGGTGGTTGGCACTCCAACTCTACCAAGATACCCAACTTAGCATTTTCCCCCTAAACTCCCCCAAATTATCTAGATACCTTTGGGACCCTAAATTTGGCCAAAATTCTCAAGTTTACCCATAATACCCAAGTTGGTTCAAAAAAAAAAATCATTTCAAACACCTTGAAAACACCCAAACTACCCAAATAGTTCCTATTTCATTTTTCTTAACTATCACATGACACAATTTGGCCAATTTGATAATCTTTGATCAAAACCCCCAAGTTTCCCTTTGAAGGCTCATATTTTTCTTAAACCTACCTCAAATGTTTATTCAATTGGTCTCAATTTCACCCAATTTAAATTCTAAACTCAAATTCACCCTTGATATGACCAATCTAAATCAAATGCAAGCTTAATTGGTCCATGATTTGAACCTAATTTTGAGCTATGCCAAAAACCCAATTCTGGCCCTATGACTTGGTTCCATAAACTTGAAGCCATGAACTACTCCATTTGCCACAATTTGTGTTGAAAAATTTTCATAACATTCCTAAAAATCAAATTTAACCTTCGATTGACCTTGTTAAAGGCCCAATTTCATTTAATTTCAACTTAAGTCCAAAAATCCCCAATTTTGCCTCAAATGAGTCATGTCCTCAAACTTCACCAAATTGAGGTCCTTAACCCCAAAATTTACTCTCTATGTCCTCATGAAAAATCTTTAAAACATCTCCCTTGATCATGTGAATCATTCAATTTGGACTTAGCCCAAGGCTAGCCCAACCTAGACCCATGTCTAACCCAACATGCCTAAATAGACCAAATTTCAAAAATCTCACAAATTGAACTCAAAATCACTTCAAACCTTCACAAAAAATCTTCATAAAAATCATCTACACAATTTTGATCAATCAATTAGGTCAATTGACATCGCTAGCCTAGCCCAAACCCAAGTTTTGATCACTTGGACCCACATTGAACCCATGCACTAAAGGTGGCCTAACTATCCTAAAGTCATCAAATTAATGACTCCACAGCCATGAATTGGACCCTAGTGACCAGCCTAAACCCCATGAAACTACCTAAGCTAAGCCATGGACCAAAGGTCCCCTAAATAAGGGGATTTAATGTCATATTTGCTTAAGCCTTGGATATTTTTCCCAAAATAAAGCCTAAAATCATTAAATTGTTGTGACATATTCCCATGGCTCACCTGACCTCCCTAGCCACCTCCCTTGGCCGGCCGACCGGCCTAGTGGTTGAAAAATGGCCAAACCAAGATCCACCCCCATGGGATTAAACCCAATTCAAACCTAGAGGCCACATCATCTAAATTGAAGCTTAGAGCCTCTCTTCCCTCCACCTATGTAGCACATTTCACCCCCCAATTTGCCATGGCAGCATGCCTAAGGCCATTTTTATAAAATGCTCCCCTCCACGGCCATGGGAGGAAAACTGAAAATTCCTCTAAGAGACTTCCCCAAATTGATCCCAAAGCCTCTTTGAGACCTCCTTAGTGTAACACAACCACCACATTGCCCTGAATCCCTTTGCCGGAGCCTAATTTTTGAGCTCAAAACCTTGACGGAGACAGGACAAAGCTCTGCACACCTCTAAACTCCACCAAACTTAAATTAAACTCACCCACACCTTCACAACATTGAAATAAGCCAAAACCCTATCAAAATCACCCTTCCATAGAGCCCCTAATATAGACTTTGATCAACACCTGAAATCGACCTTGGTCAAATTTGGGTTTATGCATTTCACCATAACAGGAGGCTTAATCGCTAGCTTCTTTGGACCCCAACAAACATGTCGGGACTCTCTGATCAAATCTTCCCTTTTTAGAGCCAGGGTATTGAACCTCTCCTCCTCCCGAGCTTACTTGGATTCTCCATTTGATTAGGCTTAATTTAATTGCATAATTACTGTCTGGATATGTTCGTCTCACTTAAACGAGTCCATAGGATCAAACCAGAGGTGATTTGGTTGAGTTTAGGCTGAGATTTTAGAGTTTTAGTGTGGACAGTCACGGGATCACTCTATTGGGGATGATGACGGGGAGCCGTCCGATTGCGCATGTATCGGATGGACGGAGGAGATCAAGCTGGACAATGCTTCCTTACGTGAACCGTGGGCTGAGTCAGCGGCTACGTGGATGGCGGCCCCAAACTTCCCACACGTGCTTTCGGAGCTACCTAGGACAAAGTCAGCGCCGCGTGTTTATATAGACAAATAGGGATTTTCTTATTTAAATCAATAGCCCTAGCTTTAAAAATTCATATCTTGGTGTAGAAAAATCATAAAAATAAAATAAAAATACCCTCTTGCTCACTGAAAAGAGAAGAACAATTTGGATTAATTTAGAGTCCATTTGATGCAAATTTTTTTAATTAATTAAACACTGATTTGGATGTTTTGATTCTCCATGCATGTAGTAATATCACCATGGCTTAAAATTTTAGCATGTTGTTGCCTCTGTCTTATGGAACATCCTCTGATTTTTCCAAAGTCAGGGGAGGTCCCTAGACAGAGATCCGTATTCTTCATGTTTATGTCTATTATTTGCATAAATTAATCAGGATAATTAACATGTTGCTCACGAAATTCCAAGAAAATTTTGGAAGGTTCACTATGACCAGAGGACCCGTTGGAAATAATTTCATGAGTTAAGTCAATAAAAATAAACATAATCTTCACCAACCCTAAAATACAAAAAAAATTGATTTTGAAAAATACAAACAACAAAATGACTTAATTTTTTACCTCCACTATTTTTTAGGATCCAGAGACCTCACCATGAAAATTCTAAAGCATTTTGAGTTTATTTGACAACTTAAGTTGAATTTTAAAGATAAAAATCATTTTGGCAAATAAATGATTTTTAAAAAATCAAAATATAACTCAAAAATTTATAAAAACTTGTTTTTTGAGTTCTTTGTGCTCAGAGGTATTTTCTAAAAATAAAATGGTATTTAAAATAAAAACTTGTTTTTTAGCTTTTTTTAAAATATTTAAATAATTATAATTAAAAAAACAATAAAATTCATGGAAATGTTTTAAATTGCTTCCAAGCACTTAGGAATAATTAAGATATTTTTCTTAATTTTCTAAATAAAGATACTGAATTTTAAAGCTTAAAAATAATTTTTAAAGGCTAAAATGGATTTTAATTAAAAATATTCTATAAATACACCATAACTTAAAATAAGTCTTAAAATTCAAATAAAATTCAAATAAAATTCAAAAAAAACATGAAATTTGGTCAAAAGGCTACTTTGGTCTAGTTCTACCTCCAGTAAAAATTTCAAGGAATTAGGATTTACCTTGGTCAAGTTAGGAATTTTCTTTGAAGAATCCTTTTTTTGCATGAAAATAATTAAATAAATTAAAATAAATTTTGAAAAATTATGAAGTGTCTAATCTTAATTTGAAAAATTATGAAGTGTCTGATCTTAATTTCAAGGAATTAGGATTAAATTAAATTTTGAAGAATCTCCTCTAATGTCTTAATTGATCCATGAATAAGGTAAGATAATAATTTCAAAGTCATTTGGATTAAATATGATAAATTATGAACTGTTAGAGCCTTAAGGACAAATGTGTAATTTTGGAAATTTAGCCTTAATTAACATTTAGGCTTAAATCAAGGAGGGAAATGGGAAACCTCTGATCTTAATTTGAATGTTTGAAACATAAGGGGTTAATTGATAGAAAACAACCTCACTTTCTTAATTAAAAAGATAAGTTAATAAATTTCTATATTACTAAAATTTAGAAGTTTAATAAAATAAAATGAACCTAGGACTTAGGGGCATGACCTTTGAAGTCAAAAATTAATCAATTTAATACCCTTATTTGATTTTTAAATGAAATTCAAATAATGAATCATGACCATCTAAAGCTTAACTTTTTCAAAATTAATTAAAACACTCACCTAGGTCTTAAGGGCTTAGTAGTAATCTAAGTTAAATCAAGACTGATTAAATGAGGATTAGAAAAACAAACACAATTAAAATTAAAACATCTTTTAAACACTACAAGCCCAATTAGGGCCAAAATTTGGTTAAGTGTTCCAATAACATTGAATTGCCTCATTAAGGGTCTTCACCTACATAATATTCAAAATTAAATTATAAATGATAATTACCTTACTCTTAAGGATAATTGATACATCAGTGTTAACTGAGCATTAGGGTGTTTAAAAGATAAATTATTAAGCAACATAATAAGTTTAATTGAGCTCGGGATAATCCACCAGGCCGCGAGAGAGTAGCACAGACCTGCTTCTTTCTCTAGATCTGTTCGATACCTCGGAGATCTACTAAGCTTAATACATTTTTCTTGACAAATATCATCCTCAATCAAATTAATAAGGACCCACCAAGATATGACCTAGGGTTAGGTAGGTCGTCAAAATTTTACTTCCCTGTTTCATATAAACTGCCTTAACATGCCTTTTGAGTTTCAGGTGGTGAAACAAGAAGACTCGCCAAGTATGCTTTTACAGTTTTTAGCGTTGTCTCTCTTGTACCTTCGTACTATACTTTTTTACCTGCAAATTTGCATGCTAAACGATAATGTCACCCTGCATGAAAATTAAAACTATCATGATAGTCACAAAACCAAAGCAAAAGCTAAAACTAAAATCAACCAAGATAAAATTCACCGCTAAAACATTTAAAATATAAAACAACTCAAAATTTAGTCACAAACATCACACAAAACTAAAATTATACCTAAATTAAGATGTCTCTATTGGATGATCAAGAATCCCTTGAAGGAGACAACCTATGATTGCTGACAAGGCTTCCCACGGTCTAATAAAAATTATGGAACTAGTTAAGTTAAGTTTAATAAATTCATTTGAACTAAGTGAATCCAATATAAAATAGTGGTTCCAGAATGAGAGAATCGTAGGATCATAACCGGTGTCGCTCTAATCAACTTTAGCATGCCCCCATAAAATTTAAGGAACCACAATCATAGAGCCACCTAATTTGACATCATAACTTTCATACTAGAAAAATCAAACTCGTCGTGGCAAGGATCTTGGAGCTAGCATGGTTGGCAGCACGACCATCCTCAACAACAAAACTTGTCTTCCCCAGCTAAACCAATCTTCCTTCCTTTTATATAAACAAAAAATCCATACGACTTTGTGGTTTCTTGCATACGCAACATAAATCATCACCTTATCTTTAGGCCTTTGTACAAACCTACAATACAATATAAGCCCTAACCCGTCTTAGAATTCTGAGGTCGTCGTTCGTCACGACCTGAACTTTTACATCTTCCAGGCTATTTGTACGATAGTTTCATAAGAACGTAAGCCCTAAATAATAAAATTGACAGAATGAAACATCTAAATATTTCTCCTCAAAATGGAAGCCAAAAGTTAAGATAGCTTGGGAAGTCACCAAGGCTTTCATCTGGATCCATTACATCCCCTAGTTCTTCCTCCTTTGGACACTATAGAAAAATGTTTTTAAATTTGAACCAATCCTCTTTCACACATCTACGTCTGATCTCATTACAAAGTCCTACCCTTTGAAACTCCTTGAAAATAATATTTTTTGATTTTTATCGAGAGTCTTCTTAGGTGATTTCGATCATTTAAGATGTAATTAACTAAAGGGGCTTGCCCTTATAAGAAGCATGTCTGAACCCAGCTTAATATAAATCTTATTTAATTCTTTATATTAAATATAGGAACAAAGGTTTCACAGACCAAATGGATGTCATATATTCCTTAGTTTATTTGATCGAGCCTAATCCTCAAGCCTTGTGTTTATCTTTTGGGATAGATAAAGGATTTGAGGTGCAGTGCTCTTTCATTTAAACTATGAAAAATATTGGGTCAGTTTGATTTCATATTTTTCAAAAACTAAATATATATGTACATTAAAATGTCAAAGCGGGAGACGGGATTTCGATTAGTGTTGTATGAACTTTCTTTTATGTATGAAATTTATGTTTTGTCATATCTTTCTCATGAATTCTGAGTAGTTCCCTCTATCTTTCCCCTTACTCTGAGATATGATGAAATAAAGAGATAAAATGAATGTGCCATAATTAAAATAGAAAATAAATTGTGATGATTTTTCAACTCCGAACTTAATTTACTTTTCAATCTTGTCAATTGATATATTAAAATATGTTGTGAAACATATGATCTGGGAAATGAAGCATGAGTTATAAAATAGAGTGAGGGTCACATTTGATTTCATGAAGGAGAAATTCATTCAAGAAATTAAGTGCAAATAAGTAAAAAAAATATTCTTTTTTGGGTGTAAAATTGGAGAATATTTAGGGTGAAAGACTAAAATCCCCAATTTGGTCTTAGTGTTTAAAAACTAAAGCGAGAGTTAGCCTTCAGGTGAAGGGAAGTGGGAGCTCTGGAGTGGGATCCAGTATCCTCCTAGCCTAGCCGGAAATTTTGGGACTAAACCTAAGATTAACCAATATTTTTCCATGCACTGTATCCGGGTAGAAAATTAAAATTGCTCCTATTTGGAACAATACATATTATAAATATTTATCTCATCTCATTTCACCAGAATTTCATTGTAGTGGGAACGATGCTTTTTCACATAAGAAATCTTCATTATATAAATATAGTTAGTAGATTAGTAGTTATTATTCAAAATTTACATTTCCATTTTTCTAATAGTTAAGTAATTTAGTTTGATTAATATCTCAACATTTGAAATTATTGACAGTGATTTCATTTGAATTTCTGTAAATTTCTTGATAAAATTTATCATTGCTAACTTACACATTTCCTATGGGATCGATATTTAGGGCTTAAATAGAAAGTCTATTATTACTTGATAACGATGCTATACTTTCGTAGAACCCCATTATTAATTGCCTATAATTATATATATTTTACGCAAATTACTTTTCATATAAGGATCAATTTTTTGGGGCTATCATGGTGTCAACTTCATAAATCCTTACATATAAAAATTGGGATTAATAACCTAGAAGAATTTGATCCAGATGCTGAATTATCTAGAAAGAATCCGATCCACATTTTGGGAGATCATGAAGTATCATATAACGATCCATTTCTTATAAATTTCAAGTATGACATTAATATGAAAACTGAGAAAATTACTAAAAGAATATTGGATCTAGAAAGAAATATGAGGAACAAGGATATGAATCAATCTAAAAAGGAAAAGCTGAAAGAAAAAATTTAATTTGAGGACTTTGTAGGAATCTCTGGATCTAGAAAAGATTAGGCTATTGATCAAGGATTACTTAATTGGAGTTTTGATTCAGGTGGAATCATTTGTCGGATTAGCAGCGTTAAACCAAGCGCTTTATGGAAGGTAACCCATAGTTATCAGTGCGGTCTGATTTAGTATGCTTAAGAGTCATGATTGTTAGTGTTTCATTGTGTTTTCTTTAATATGGATTGGTCATTTTGATTGATGATTAGTGGATGTTTAGATTTTTAGTACTATGATTTGATCTTTTCATGACTAATGAGGGACATGATTTCTTAACTTTATATTATGGATAAACTTGTATGTTCTCTTGTAGTAGTTGGATTGATGAGTCTAATACAAGTTGGGTCTCACTCATACTTGTGTTTTATAAGAGACATTACGAATTTGAACAATGAGAGATCCATCTCCATTTTGTTACTTCCGTTCTTTGACTTTATTTTCATTAGATAAGAATCACGAACCTACTGGATGAGTAAATTATGGATGATCTTACACTATCCTTATAACTATTAGAGGTGCTTAATTTAAGGGATTAGATGATGACCGAGATTGGTGCCTAGGAGCTAATATATCAGGGATAATCTTATCTTTAGGATTAAAATCTAGAAAATCATTTTTAAGCACCAAATATATTTGTGTGGTGATTCCATTAGAAATTGGAAGTAAGTTAATGAGATGTAATGAGTTAAATGAAGAATTGAATTCATTTATTATGTGTGTTTATGTTTGTGTTACATATTATATAAAACCAGAAGAACATTTTTATATTCCTATGCCGATACTTGTTATGCTAGTCGACTTCTGTTTAGTTAATTTTATTCTGGAATGTTTAGTTTAGATTTACTTTCAACTACGTGTTTTCTATCCTGATAAATAATTGTAGATGTTTTTAATAGAAATTTGTGATAGATAGAATTTTTAAACTAATTTTCTGCCAACTTATATTTTCTGCACTAAATATTATACATGTTAAAAGTCAAGTTTGGGGGTTGGAAGAAAAATATATTTTAAATCTATTATACTTCCTTTTAGTTTAATATTATTGCAAGCATGTTTTAGGCTAAATTTACTTTCTCCTGCAATAATTCTATCATGATTATGCATGAATATTAATTTGATAGAATGTTGTAGTAGCTAGTAGATTCAATTACTTTTTCTTCCCCCTACATTTTATGGAATTAAGTGTAAAATATTTAAAAATGTAAGTTTGGGGGAAAGGAAAATTTTCTTTTGAAATAAAGTAAACTAAAGTTTTTTTGTCCTCAATTAATTATATTTTTAAATTAATTTAACACGGCCTTGGATATTGGAGTTTAACTTTAAAAGACTATATTTATGTTTGTAAATATTATGGTAAATTTAGGTAAGAGTATTTAATAATGAAGATTAATTCTAAAGTTAAAGATATTTGGTATGAAAAGATAAGATTATGCTTTTCTACTTAAAAGTAAATGAAATTGTATTTTTGAAGTATTAAGAATTTAAGAGTTTCATGTAAAAATAAAAGAATGAAACTTTATAAAAAATGATAAACTAATATGAATTTATAAAGTTAAGAAAGGTAAGGAGTTTTGACTTTAATAAGAGGATAGTGAAGTTCAAAATTATTAAAAGGCTATCCACATATAGTAATCCTCAATTGAAAAAGTGAAAAAAAAAAGAAGAGAAAAAGAAAAAGAAAAAAAAGGAGAAAAAGAAAAGAAAAATGAGTGAGGAGATGCTTAATCAAAAATTGGCTTCACTTGAATCAACTTAAGGAAAAGACCTTATTACATTTTCTAAACTTGTATTGGAGTATTAGTAGCATTACTAGAAAAGTTTTCATGAAGTTCTTTTTCATATGAATGTTCTAAGCATCCTTGATATGACAAATTGCTATTCTTCTTGAAATGAATAGAAATTCAGAAATCTTAAAATTGATTACTAAGTATTCTTATACTTAGAGTTTGAATCTAAGTTATTAAAGGTTTTTCTTAAAATTTAATATTTTATTTACTAAACTAAAGTATAGAAGTTTATAAGTTAATCTCTATCTTAAGTCATATTTTTATGTAGCAAAATGGTTACTTGAAGACAAGTAACATTTAAGTTTGGGGGATTTTGATACGCCTAAATAATGACTATTTTTTCATATATATTTTATGTTAAATTTTAATTAATATTATTGATATTATACTTTAAAGGAAGGAATCTTGCATATTTTTTATTTCAGGGACAAGAAATCGAGTTTTGGAGGAAAAATATGCAAAAAACGGTGCAATTTAGGCAAAAAGGGGCAAGAAAGAAAATTTTATCCTGGCACATTTTGGTATGTCTTTCTGTACTTAATAATCTTTACACTTCTCACGCATTTTTTAAGGAAATTACACTTTAAAGAAAGGTTATTTTTATGCTTATTTTGTATGTTTATCTGTTAGTAACACAACACAACTGAAACGGTGCGAAACAGAGCTAAAATTGAGCCAAATAAAGCAAAATGGTGGAGCTGCGCAGGGTGGGCACCGAGAGAGCCAGAATCGGCGTCGGCCGTGCCGAAGAACAAAAAATCACATCAAAATAGCGTCGATAGTGCTCAAAATGGTGCCGAGAGCACCCAAGATGCTTTGGACGCGATCTTAGGTGAATTTCTAGACGATTCAATGTATTTGGACGCTTTTTCGAGGGTTGTTTGAGGCATATCTTGGGAAATTAATCCCTATACTATAATAGAGTGCTTTTATGTCAGAAAAAGTGTGTGTGAGTGAAAAAAAGAGGAGAATGTTTAGAAATCTTAAAATAAAAGTATAAATGTAGATTTCTACCTTTTGGAGAGATTGGTGAGGGGATTTTGAGAGAATTTGTAAGGGAATGTTCTAGCATTGCGTGGATTAGTGGGAGACTTTGTGGGAGAGATTTGCATCTTTTTTTCAAGGGGAAAAATAAAAGTATTATGTTCTTCATTATCTTAAGATTTTGCTAACACTTATCCAGTGGTTTTACTTTGATTTAACGAAGTTTTTTGTTGTGTTTTCTTCATGCTTTTTGATATGTTTCTCTTACCCTTTCTTCTTATTAGGAAATAGTGGCATGAAAGAATTATGCCATTATTTTTCTTCTAATTTTCTTTTACAATGAGTAGGATTCATGTTTAGGATTTTGGGATGCATGCTTGAAGAAGTTTTAATTATAAATGTGATGGTTTTTACTTGCACTTCATTTACATTAATGAAGGTCTGTTATAGTGTTAAAAGTTGTTGTAATTGCATTAAGACCCGAGAGGGCGGTGTAATTCTCAACAAAGTGAAACCACATTCAATTCCATGAAGGATTATTTTTTTCATGAAATTATGTGCAAATAAATAGGGAAATATGTATTATTGGATGTAGAATTGGAGATTTTAGGGTGACACACTAAAACTTTTCACCTTCAGTTTTCTTCAAACATTTTCATACAAAAATCCTATTTTTTGGATCTCTCAAAATCCATGGTGAAAATAAAATATTTCTAATTTAAAGTGAAGCTCTTACCATGGGAAGATGAAATCTATGATTTTTGGCCTCCTAATCCTTCTCCTTAGCTCGCAATGTGATGCCCTAGACTAAAGGTTGGAGCTGAAAGACGACAAAGCGGCAAAAATGGAGGTTTTCGTGTGATTTTATGGATTTTTTTATCCAATTTGGCATCTTAAGACATTTGGCTCATCATTCGCCAAATCTGGCGCATCATGCGTCAAAGCTAGCGCATCATGAGCTAAGGCTCTGTAAGTTGGTGCATCATGCGCCGGAGTATATTTTTGCAAGATCTCGGTTTCTATGAAAATTTGCTCCGCACTGCTTTATGTCAACCTTTATTTGACTCAAATAAACCTTTCTAAGTATAATTAAACATCAAAATAACACCAAATTTTTATAAACAACACAAAACTCATATTTATATACAAAATCTGTGTTATTACAAGCTAACATTTTTCAAGCCAACATAAAATAAATTTTTTGTTCTAAGGCAAACCGACATTCTAACACTAAAATCTAAACAATAAAATTTAAAGCAATAAAAATAGATAGCGCAACAATAGAAAGAAAATTTAATATAACATAACAAACTAAAATAAACAATACTAGACAAAACATTTTGTGCTTAACTCAACTTTAAACATCTTCTTCACCTTCGTCCTCCTGGATATTTCCCATAGAATGGTAGTGTACATATAAATTATAGAAGGGCTTAAATAGAAATTCATCAGTTTAACATTCCTCCTCAGTCTACACATGCTTCTTGAACATACGTACCAGACCACCTTCAATACGCCTTATATGTTCAAAATGTTCCTTAAGTCTCTAATCCAAGTGATTCAGCATTTCAGAAATATTCTCAATTGCATGAATAAGATTATGCACCTCTTTCTCTATCTTCTTGATTCTCTTTGAAAGTGCACTCGAGTTGTAATAAGACTGATTGGGTGATACACCTAAAAAATGTTCAAATTTTCATACGTTTTTAATGCATATATTTGGTGATTTTCAATGATATTGTACTATAAAAGAATGTATTTTGTACATTTATGTTTCAGGTATAGAAAAGGGAGTTTTGGAGAAAAAGAAGCAAAAATGATGCAACTTGGAGAAAAAAAAAGCAAGAAAGTTTTTTTTGTCATGACACATTTCGATATGTTTTTCTATGCTTAATCTCATTTACACTTCTCACACATTTTTGAATGAAATTACAGTTTAAAGAAAGTTTTATTTATGTTTATTTTGTAGGTCTATCTATTAGGAGTGCAACGCAACTGAAACGGGGCAAAATATAGCTGAAACGGAGCCAAACGAAGCAAAATACTGGAGTTGCGCAGGGTGGGCACCGAGAGCGCCAGAATCAGGGCCGACAGCGCCAGAGAGCAGAAAGTGACACCAAAATGGCACTGATAGTGCCCGGGACGGTTTGAAGGTAGTGTTGGGTGAATTTTTAAAAGATTCAATGTATTTGGACGCTTTTTGGAGGGTTGTTTGAGGCATTTCTTAGGAATTTCATCCCTATACTATAATAAAGTGCTTTTATGTCAGAAAAAGGTGTGAGTGTGGTGTGTGTGAGTGAGAAAATGTGGAGAATGTTTAGAGATCTTATAATAGGAGTAGAAATGTAGATTTCTACCTTCTTGGAGGGATTGGTGAGGGGATTTTGAGAGAATATGTAAGGGAATATTTTAGCATTGCTTGGACCAGTGGGAGACTTTGTGGAGATTTTGAAAAAGCTAAGTATTGTGTTTTTCATTATCTTATGATTTTATAAAATTTTATCTAGTGAATTTCCTTTGATTTAATGAGGTTTTTTATTGTGTTTTCTTCGTGTTTTGTGATGTGTTTCTCTTACTCTTTCTTCTTTTTTTTGAAATAGTGGCATGAGAAGATTATGCCATTATTTTTCTTTTATTTTTCTGTTATAATGAGTAGGATTCATGTTTAGGATATTGGGATGCATGCTAGAATAAGTTTTAATTATAAATTGTGATGGTTATTCAACTCCGCTCTTAATTTACTTTTCAATCTGACAAATTGAATTGTTAAAATATGTTGTGAAATATATGATCTAGGAAATGGAGTATGAGTTCTACAACAAAGTGAGAATCACATTTAAGTCCATGAAGGAGTATTTCGTTCATGGGATTAAGTGCAAATAAATAGAGAAATATACTTTGTTGGGTGTAGAATCGGAGATTTCTAGGGTGACAGACTAAAAATCCCCAATTCAATCTTAGTGTTTAAAAATTAAAGCGAGAGTTAGCCTTCAGAGGAAGGGAAGTGGGAGCTCTAGAGTGGGAGCCAGTATCCTTCTGGTAAAGCCACGGATTTAGGGACTAAACCTAAGATTAGCCAATGATTTTCTATAACACTGAATCAGGGTAGAGAATTAAAATTTCTCATTTTTTGGCACATACAATATTTAATGTATCTCATTCCTTTACAATATCCAATTCAATGCATAAGAATAGTAGTTTTTAACATCTTAAAGTTCACTAAACCAAGTCATCATCTTTAGAATTATTATTTACATTTAGGAATAGTTACTATTCTTGCATTTAACTTTCGCATTTAGGAGTAGTTGTTAGATAAAACACCATTTTAATCAACATTCCAAACTAAGGACTAATGGTAGTAGACTGGAATTTTACTAAGGACATCTTTCCTTGCTTCCTCGTGGGATCGATACTTGGGCATAATTAGAAAATCCTATATTACTTAAGCGATATATATACTTGCATTTTTATTATTGTGATTATATAGAAAATATAAATTAAGCATATAAAAAAGTCACATCAAGTTTTTGGCGTCGTTGTCGGGGAAGATTCGGTAAGAATTTTAGGAGAATTTTAGTTGAAGTAATTAGACTTAGACTTAAAAAACTGTAGTGTCGTAAAAAGTGTTTCTGTGTGAAAAGTATTTTTTGTATAAATAAGTGTTGTGAAAAAACTATTTATGTAAAAAACAAAGTGTTTGTGAAAATATTTGGTTGTGTTGAATATATTTTTATTTTGTTTGTTTAATTGTTTATGTTTTGTTTGTTTTATTGCTATGTGACATAAAGTATCAGCAGGACTTATGCCTTATGATACTGTGTTAGAAAAAAAAAAAATAAATAAACAGAAAGAACTTAAAGAACCAGAAATGGAAATGGAAAACATCCAAAATAATAACTTAAAAAATCATCATAAATCTTTGAAGGATTATATAAATCCTACGACAGATGAAATTCACTCAAATATACAAACCCCTGTCGTAGAAGTTGACTCATTTGAATTAAATCCTGATATTATCTGACTGGCACAAAATGAAAAGTTTGGGGGAACTTTGTGCTACGTTTTGTTATAACGACATGTCAGACGATGTTGTTAGACTAAGGCTTTTTCCTTTCTCACTAAGAGATAAGGCTAAAATGCAGTTATACTCATTAGCACCCGACTCTATTAAAAATTGGGAGGATTTAACTCAGAAATTCTTAGCTAAGTATTTTCCACCTTCAAAGACTACTAAACATAGAAACAATATTATCTCATTTTTTTTGTATGAAGGGGAATCAATATATGAAGTCTGGGAAAGATTTAAGGAACTCCTAAGAAAGTGTACACACGATGCTATGCCCAATTGGTTAATCTTTCAAACTTTTTGCAATGGGTTAGTAGAATCCGTTAGGTTTATAATAGATGTTGTTGCTGGTGGATAATTAATGTCAAAACCATTTAATTAAGCATATGCGTTAATTTAAGAAATGGATACAAATGAATTTCAATTTCCCTCTACAAGGGTAAATCCTAAAAATGTAGACAGTGTTCATGATACAGATGTGATTGCAATTCTTGCATTTCAGGTTGTTGTAATATCAAGGAAGTTGGACCATAAACAATATCAATTTACTCCATTAAGTGAGGAAATTTCATTAGTGCATTAGATTGACTCTAACTTATTAGATGAGACTTTAAAAACCATAAACAACCCATATTCTAACTTCTACAACCCAGGTTGGAAGAACCATCCTAATATTAACTAGTATCATACTACTTGGGGTGGAAACCAACTATGGGAAAATAATCATACAAATCCTAATGGGAGTTGCAATAATCAAGGGAACACAAAAATCCACCATACTCTAACAATGATCAACAATTTAAGGTTTAAAAGATGTCTATAGAATAAGTGGTATTGCAAATGGGAAACAAGTTGTAAATTCAAAATGTTGCAATTAGAAACATAGAGAATCAAATTGGAAAAATTGCTAATTCACTTAACAATAGACCCAAAGGAACAATTCTTAGTAACACTGAGATCAACCTTAAAGAGAATAATAATGAACAAATAGAAGCTATCTAATTAAAAAGTGGAAGAGAAAAGAGAAAGGGGTTGTGAGAAACAAAAAATAAATAAAAAACCCGAAGAACATGTTTCTAAGGATCTAGAAAATAAAATATCTCCAACTAAATTCAATTTAGAAAGACCAACACCTCCATTTCCTCAATGACTTAGATAGCATGAGTTGGATAAACAGTTTTTAAAGATCATGGACATACTTAAGAAGTTAACGATAAATATCTCTTTCGCTGAAGCTTTGAAACAGTGGCCAAGTTATGCAAAGTTTATGAAGGAGATATTAAGTAAGAAAAGGAAATTTGGGGATTACGAGACAATTAAATTAATTGAGGAGCCCAACGCTATATTTTAGAAAAAGGTTCCTAAGAAACTTAAAGATCCTTCTAGCTTAACAATTCCTTGTGTATTTGGGGAAAGATAATGTAAAAAAGCTTTATGTCAATTAGAATCAAGCATTAATGTGATGCCTCTATCTATATTTAAAAGGATAGGTTTAGCCAATATTTCTCCCACTACTATAACCCTTCAATTAGCTGATCGATCTATCATTTATCTACAAGGGGTTATAGAAGTTGTGTTTGTTAAAGTGGATAAATTTATCTTTCCTATGCTCTTTATTGTATTAGATATGGAGGAAGATAAAGAATATCCTATTATTTTGAGACCTTTTCTTGTTACTGGCCAAGCTATGATATATGTGCAAAAAGGAAATTTGACTATATTAATGACCAAGAAGTCACTTTTAGTGTTTTAAAGGCTATGAAGTATCCAGCTAAGAAAAAAGATAATGATTGTTTTTGGATGGATGAAATTGATTATCTAAATAAAGACGATTTCCAAAAAATTTTTGAGAGTAAGTAAACAGATGAGATCAAAATGGACTTTCATGATGAGTTTAAAATGCTATTTAAAGAAGACTGTATATGTATGTTCAGAAGAGGTGTGCAATGATGGACATTACTAAAAATAGTAAAATTTTAGTTCCATATGTTGAAAAATCTAATGAACTTAAAATGAATAAACCACATATAATTTTTAAGCCTACCTATTTAAGGAATTCATCTAGACAACCAGTCTTTATATCTTCATATTTGACTCAACCACAAGAACCTGAATTGAATGATGAAATCAGTAAAAGATCTCCTATGAAAGAGTTATTTAAAGTCACTGAATGGCATATTTCGTGGTATATAGACAAATTAAATGAGATTTTGATGCTGGGGCAGATTATTAATGCAATTAACAGTTACCCCCTAGAGATTTTACCTAGTGACCTTGAGATAAATTCTAATGAGATGAACGATTAGCAATAAAAAGTTATCGAACTAATATTTGGAAGAGAATTCAAGAATATGTTTTAAAGGAACTTTGAGTTGAGATTTGAGGATAAGGATATTAGAAGACCAATATAAGAAATTCTTGAGGAATTAGAAAGATATATAGAAAAACCACCTCCACTTTTTACTCAGTACCAAGGGGAAGAATTAGAAGATAACTTGAGAGACAAGAGTAACCTAAAAGGATTTGATTCAAAATCTAAATTATCTAGAGAGAATCTGATCCAAATTTTGGGAGATTTTGAAGTATCATATAAAGATCCATTTTTTATAAATTTTAAGTATGATATTAATATGAAAATTGAGAAAATTGCTAGAAGAATATTGGATCTAGAAGGAAGTATGAGGAACAAAGATATTAATTAATCTAAAAAGGAAGAACTGAAAGAAAAAAATAAATTTGAGGAATTTGTGGGAATCCTTTGATCTGAAAATGATTGGGTGATTGATCAAGGATTACTTAATTTGAATTTTGATCCAGGTGTAATCATTTGTTGAGCTAGCGACGTTAAACCACACGCTTTATGGGAGGCAACCCATAGTTATCAGTGTAGTTTGTTTTAGTGTGCTTGAGAGTTATGATTGTTAATGTTGTATTTTGTTTTATTTAGTGTGGATTGATTAGTTTGATTGATGATTGGCAGATGTTTGGATTATTAGTGGTTTAGTTTGCTTTTTATGTGTCATGAGGGAGCTGATTTCTTAACTTCTTATTATGGTTAGACTTGTAAGTTCTTTTGTAGTAGTTGGATGGACAAGTCCACTACAACTCGGGTCTAACCCAGACTTGAGTTCTATAAGAGACATCATGAATTCTAACAATGACAGTTCCATCTCGATTTTGTTATTTCCTTTCTTTGACTTTGTTTTCATTTGATAGGAGACGTGAACCTATTTGATGAGTAACATGTGGATGAGAATACACTATCCTTATAACTGTTAGAAGTGCTTAATTAATGGGATATGGTGATACATGTGGTTGGTGCTCAAGAACCAATATATCAGGGATAATCTTATCTTTGGGATTAGAATCTATAAAATCATTTATTAGTACCAAATATATTTGTGTAGTGATTTTGTTAGGAATTGGAAGTAAGTTAGTAAGATGCGATAAAATGGATGAAGAATTGACCTCATTTATCTTGTTTGTTTATTTTTGTTTGTGTTAAAATTTTATAAGAATTGAAGAAAATTTTTATATTCCAAAGTCGATAGATGTTATGCTAGTTAAACTTTTGTTTAGTTAATTTCATTCTGGCATGTTTAGTTTAGATTTACTTTCTACTACATGTTTTCTATCATGATAAATAACTGTAGATATTTTTTATAGACATTTGTGGTAGATAGAATTTCTAAACTGTTTTTCTTCCTACTTATAATTTCTGCACTAAATGCTATACATGTTAAAAATCAAGTTTGGGTGTAGGAAAAAAAATAAGATTTTAAAGTTAATATACTTTCTCTTAGTTTAATATTATTGCAAGCATGTTTTAGACTAGATTTACTTTCTCTTGTAGTGATTTTATTCTGATTATGATTATTAATATTTGATAAGATGTTTTAGTAGTCAGTAGATTCAACTTTTTACTTTTTCTTCCTGCTACATTTTATGGAATTAAGTGTAAAATATTTAAAAATGCAAGTTTAGGGGAAAAGAAAATTTTCTTTTAAAGAGAAGTAAACTAAATTTTATTTCTCCTCAATTAACTATAATTTTAAAATTAATTTAACATGACCTTGGATATTGGAGTTTATCTTTAAATGATTATATTTATGTTTGTAAATATTATGATAAATTTAGGTAAAAGTTTTTAAAAATGAAGATTAATTCTAAAGTTAAAAATATTTGGTATGAAAGGATAAGATTATGTTTTTCTATTTCAAAGTAACGGAAATTGTATTTTTGAAGCATTAAGAATTTTAGAGTTTCACGTAAAAAGAAAAAAATGAAACTTTATGAAAAATCATAAACTAACATGAATTTATAAAGTGAAGAAAGGTAAGGAGTTTTGACTTTAAGAAGAGGGTAGTGAAGTTCAAAAATTTTAAAGGCTATCCAGATATAGTAATCCTCACTTTAGTAAAAAAGAAAAAAAAAGAAAAAGACAAAGAAAAAAAAAAGAGAAAAAGAAAAGAAAAATGAGTGAGGAGATGCTTAATAAAAAATTAGCTTCACTTGAATCAACTTAAGGAAAAGAATTTATTTCAATTTCTAAACATGTATTTGAGTATTAGTAGCATTACTAGGAAAGTTTTCATGAAGTTCTTTTTCATATGAATGTTTTAAGTTTCCTTGATATGACAAATTGCAATTCTTCTTGAAATAAATATAGATTCAAAAATCTTAAATTTGATTGCTAAGTATTCTTAGACTTAAATTTTGAATCTAAGTTATTAAAGGTTTTTCTTAAATTTTACCATTTTTTTTATTAAACTAAAGTATAGAGGTTTATAAGTTAATCTTTATCCAAAGTCATATTTTTATCTAGTAAAAGGGTTACTTGAGGACCACTAAGAGTTAAGTTTGGGAGATTTTGATACACCTAAAAAATGTTCAATTTTTCATATATTTTTAATGCCTATATTACGTTATTTTCAATAATATTATAGTTTAAAGGAAGGTATTGTTGACCTCACTTTTGGTTGAGGTCTAGAAATTTCTTTAGTAGCCTAGGTCTAGCCATAGGACTTTCCTATTGACTAGTTTTAGATAATTAGAAAAGGTACCCCCGTTATTAGAAACTCAAAACTCTCTTATTTACTCAACTTGAAAGTCTACATATTGATCTTAACCTCTAGCATTTAGTAGGTAAGATCATTATAAGAGAATTCAAGAAGAATCCCTGTAGGATTACTTGGC
>NEWO01001203.1:60821-72175 GCA_003013225.1 Phalaenopsis aphrodite
CATGCTCCTCTGCTCCAGCTGGTGCCACCTCACTGTCACTGCTTCTTTGGCGAAGCAGTCTGCTCGTCGTACCTCATACCGGCCTGCTTCTCCAACATTGCAAGGGTTCAATCATGAATGTGATTGCTTTATGCGATAATGGGAGGGGGAAGAGGAAGGGGAAGGCATAGACAAGGGTTTCACAAAGGAGAAAATTGGGGAAAAGGAGGATTAATTAAATAAATATTGTTTAAATTTTAATTTAGCTTTATTTTAAGTTTATTTTAACTTTAATTTAACCTTATTTTAAGTTTATTTTTTTAATAATATAATTGATTAGTAGTAAGTAATTAAATAAATATTGTTATCGAAATTAATTATAATTAGATAAATCAATATATAACTGTACAATGATTAATTAATAAAAAAATTTAAATTTTCTATTGATTTTAATTAATTTATAAAATTCAAGTGATTATGAATTAATATAATTAATATATAATCAATAGTTAATTTATGAATATTAAGCTATAAGATAATATAATCAGTTTCATAAAATCATTATTGATGGATAATTGGTTTATAAATATTTAATTGTTGATCTACAGGGGTAAAATTATCATTTTTCTAGAAACAGCTGCAAATCAACTGCTTTCCACCAGCTAAAACCAAATAGTCAGACAGCATATCCGGATCAGCTGCTAATCAGGAGCTTATCCAAATCAACAGCTTATCAGCAGATTGTCAATAAGCTGCAGTTACCCCAAACAAACCTTAAATCCTTACATTGTTTATACAAATAAGGATCAACCCAAAATAAGATTTTGCATCATAAATGAATTTCTTTTCCTGTTGTTTTGTTAACCCATATGGTAAAATATCACTGACAATATAATTAACAATATTAGCATACCAATTTATTTCCCATCCTTTTACAGCATAAAGTTGTTCATCAGGAAAAACATCTTTAATCTCTCTCTGGATCAAGCATTTCTTCATGTTCTAACCTTGATAGATTATCAACTATTTAATTATCAGTCCATTCATTATCGACTACTACAAAATCAAAATCTTGCATCAGAAGTATCAATCTAATTAATCTTTTTCTTGCATCCTTCTTTTGTATCAAGTATTTAATAGCAGAATGGTCAGTATGCTCAACACATTTAGTTATAATCAAATATGATCTAAATTTATCAAAAGCATACACAATGGCTAATAACTCACTTTAAGAGGTTGTATAGTTAATCTGAGCATCATTAAGAGTCTTACTGGCATAATATAAGACGTTGAAAATCTTAGCATATTTCTGGCCTAAAACGGCTACAATTGGATAATTAGTAGCATCACACATAAATTCAAAAGGTTTCTCCCAGTCTGGTAAAACAATTATAGGAGCAGTGATCAATTTTACCTTTAAAGTTTTAAGGGCTTTAAGGCAATCGTGGTTAAAGTCAAACTTTGCATCTTTTTCTAGAAGTTGGCATAAAGGCTTAGTAATTTTTGAAAAATCTTTAATATATCGCCTGTAGAATCCACCATGTCTTAAAAAGCTCCCAACTCCTCTTATAGTAGTAGATGGAGGTAGTTTCAATATAACTTGAATTTTTTTAGGATCTACTACCATGCCATTTTTTGAAATTTTATGTCCAAGAACAATTCCTCGGGCAATCATAAACTGACATTTCTCCTAGTTCAAAATGAGATTAGTCTTTTCACAACGTTCCAGAACATTCTCTAATTGATTTAGACATATTTCAAAGGAAGTTTCGAATACAAAATAAATGTTCATAAAAACTTCATTCCCTCTTTCAATCAAAACACTGAAAATTTGACATCATACATCTTTAAAATGTTACAGGTGTGTTACATAATCTTAAAGGCGTTCCCTGAAAAAAAAACTTCCATAAGGACTAGTAAATGTTGTTTTCTCTTGATCCTTAAGGGAAATAGGTATTTGGTGATAATCAGTATTTCCATTTAGAAAATAAAAATATTTGTGCCCAGGCAATCTATCAAACATCTGGTCCAAAAAGGGTAAAAGAAAATGATCCTTCCAGGTGGCAGAATTTAATTTTCTATAATCTATGCAGATTAGCCATTCATTTACTTGTCTTGCTGATATTAATTCATTATGCTCATTTATCACTACAATTACACCTCCTTTATTTAGAACACCATGAATTGGACTCACCCAAGCACTGTTTAAAATTGGCTATATTATTTTCGCATCTAACCATTATATAATTTCTCTCTTAACCACTTCTTTCATCATAAGACTTAATATCCTTTGAGGATCGGTTCTTTATTTATGTTGATCTTCCAATAAAATTCTATGAATGCAGATTGAAGGACTGATTCCTTCAACATCAACTAATGTCCATCTAAATGCTTTCTTATATCTTTTTAAAGTTTCTAACAACTGTTTTTCTTGCGCATCGGTTACTTCTGAGGATACTATGACAGGTAGTGTAGATGAATCTCTTAAGAATGCATACTTCAAATGTGTAGGAAGTGTTTTCAATTCTAGTTCAGATGGTTTCTTAATAGATGAAATAAAATTGTTGTCATTTTCTGCAGGATCTAACAATTCAAATTTTTCCTGAACATATTTCAGTTCTTCTATACTCACTTCCATAGAATCACCTTGGATTTCATCCTCATCTTGATATTCCATGTATTCCTTTTCAAATTTGCTTTCATATGTCTTTTTAAAATATTCATGGCTTAAATACTCATTAACATCCATTCTGAATCATTCAATCTCTTATTCTTTTGCAGGGTATCTCATTGATTTTGTAATATTAAATGCAACCTCTTGATCACTAACTCTCATAGTTGATTCTCTATTTTGCACATCTATCAAAGCTCTTCCAATGGCTAGGAATGGTCTCCCTAAAATAATAAGAATTTCTTTATTATCCTCCATATCTAATACAATAAAGTCCACGGGAAAGATAAATTTATCAACCTTTACTAAAACATCTTCTATAACTCCTTTATGATAGGTAATCAAATGATCAGCTTACTGAAGAGTTACAGTTGTAGGTGAAATATCTCCTAAGACAATCCTTTTGAAAATTGATAATGAAATAAGATTAATACTGACTCCTAAATCACATAAAGCTTATCCATAAAATCATTTGCTAATAGCACAAGGAATTGTAAAACTTGTAGGATCTTTAAGTTTTTTAGGAAGCTTCTTGTGAATTACATTGCTAAACTCTTCACTGAATATAACAGTCTCATTATCTACATACTTTTTTTTCTTATTAAGTATATCCTTCTTGAACTTCACATAGCTTAACATTTGTTCCAAAGCTTCAACAAATGGAATGTTTATCGTCAACTTCCTCAAAATTTCCAAAAATTTTGAAAATTGATTATCTCTGTACTTCAACTTCAATCTTTGAGGAAATGGAAGTGGTGGTCTTTCTACAGTGATTTTCATTAGTTTAATAGGACTTTCTGACTCAAAATGAATATCTTCACCTAAATTTTCATTTTTGACCTCATCTTTTTCTATTTCAACTTCTCGTTGAACTCTTTCTTCTAATTCTTTTCCACTTCTCAGTTGAATAGCTTTAATTTACTTCTTGTTCTGATCTTTAGGATTTACTTCAACATTACTAGGCAATGTTCCTGGAGGTTTATTGCTAAGTGCAATAGCAAGACATCCCAATTGATTTTCCATGTTTCTGATTACAGCTCCTTAACTCTATGATTGACTTCCCATTTGTAATATCAATTCTTTCATTGATAACTTTTTCTCCTTATTTTTCAAATTATTAACTCCTGGGGGGTAATTTGGTTTATAAGCTTGATTTCCTTGATTGTTGGAGCTTCCCACTGGGTTCGCAACATCGTTTCTCCATTGTGGATTTGCAGCATTTGAGTTATTGTTACTCCAACTAAAGTTTGGATGATTCTTCTAACCAGGATTATAACAATTAGCATAAGGATTATTATAACAATTGCTTATTGCATTTAAAGTCTCATAAGAAGATTGTGATTCTATCATTTGTCTAAATGATTTCTCCTCAAACACATGTACTTTTTGAGAATAATTCATTCCATATTGATTTATCTTCTTTGATATAGTGGCTATTTGAGCAACTAAAATAGATATTGCATCAAAATCATGAACCCTTTTTGGATTTACCCTTTCTAAGGGCCATTAAAAATTATTAGTAACTATTTCTTCAATTAATGATTATGCTTCATCGAATGGCTTTGACATTAATGATCCACCAGCAGTAGCGTTAATTATCGATGTAAGAGATCCAACCAATTCATTATAAAAAGTTTGAATTATTAACCAATCTGGAAACGCATGGTGTGGACACTTCCTAAGGAGATCTTTAAATCTTTCTTAGGCTTCATAAATTGATTCTCTTTCAACTGACAAAAGATATAATATCATTTCTAAGCTTAGGTGGGAAAAATTTAGATAAAAATTTTTGTGATAAACCTCCCCAAGTTCTGATAGATCCGGGTGCTAAGGAGTTTAACCACATCTTAGCTTTATCCCTCAGTGAAAAAGGAAAAAAATTTCTAAGTCTGATAGCATCATTCAACTCTCCATCACATTTAAATGTAGCACAAAATTCTAGAACACTAGCAAGATGTAAATTGGGATCTTTTGATGGTATTCCCCCATACTGATTGTTTTGTACCATTTGGATAATTGCAAGTTTAAGCTCAAATGAATGGGCATCTACAATAGGGTTTTGTATACTCAAATGAATTTCATCTGATGTAGCATTAGCATTATCCCTTAATGGTCTCTGATGATGTTCATTTTCATTTCCCCATTTCTTAAGTTGCAAGCCATTTTTCTTGAATGATTTTTCTCTTTTTGTTGTTTTCAAATTTTTTTAATAGTTCTTTCTATTTAAGAATCGTAAGGTACTAAGTTTTCAAATCTTATACTATGCATAAAAAAATAAAACAAATAATTAAAAAATAAGCAACTAACTTAAACAAGAAAATGTTCAAGCTAAACTACAAATACTCTTTTTTTATATTTTTAAATTAATGTAAAATAACTAATACTTTCCGTTACTTCCCAGGCAACAACACCAAAAACTTGATGCGCAGAAACATGAGATTAAATTAATATTAAATATGCAATGTAACCCAAACAATAATGGAACTTTAATGAAAATTATTTATCTTCAAAACCTCTTTTAAGCTCTTAATTGCCTTCTACATATAACACAAGTATACGTATCAGTCAAGTAATATAGGGCTCTAATGGAGTCCTAGATATCGATCCCATAGGGAAGCTAGAATTATATATTAGCTAGCTATTAATATCATATTCTAAAAATTAAAATAAAAATAAAAATAAAGTAAAGTACAAAGTTTGAAGTTAAATTACTAAAGTGAAATGCTGGTAAATATGCAGATGTACGACTACAAAAGTTATGTTAAACTAGATGCTAAACTTTTAAAAGTAAAATTGTTAAAATAAAAAAAATATTTTTGGTTGACGAAAAGATCAAGTATGAGAAAACACCCTTCCCCTTTACAATGAAAATATAGCTTTTGAAGAAACTGAAATCATTTGAAAATCTATTTAAAAATGATTTGTGTCAAATACGAGCAATCCTATTCTCTTCTCTCTTTCGATCGCTATAAAGAACATTCCCTAATCCAGAGTTTAGTCTCTAATTTTGTGCTTAGGCTGGGAGGATATCGGCTGTCACTCCAGAGCTCTCACTACTCCCTCCTCTGAGAGCTAACATTTTTGCATTAGTTTCCAATCAACTGAACCAAATTGAGGATTATAATATGTTACCTTAAAATCTTCCAATTCTACATCCAATGAAGTATATTTCCCTATTTATTTGCACCCAAACCTGTGGATGACATAATCTCCCATGAAATCAAATGCAATTCTCCCTTTAATGTAGAAATCATACCCGCTTTATAGAACATATTTTTCTCAACATATTTTAATAATTTAATTGGCCAGATCAAAAATTAAATGAAGATCGGAGTTCAGCATCACAAATTATCAATATTTAATACCGAAGAAAACAAAATCAATTCTTCACAAAAATTTTCCTCAAAGTAGGGAGAAGGATAAATAAGATTACTCAAAATTCATTAGAATTACACAATAAACTTGGACTTCATATATAAAAATAAGTTTACAAATAAAAAAAAATGAAAAATACAACTTATATCACAATCCTTCCCAAGCAAATCCCTAGAAGTTCTCTCGAAGCCTTTCTCTCTTTACAAGCACTCTCGATTCCCTCTTAAAGGTGTAATGATGAAGAAATCTCTCACCTTCCCACTCCTCTTACAACCCTAGAAGACAATCTCCAAGCCCTTCACTTTCTCTCTCTATCTCTCCCTCTTGGTTCTCTCGCCACCTATGTTTTTTTGGCCCCCTCGTGAAGTTCTTCTCCAACTTAATTTTTTTTTGGGCTGCCTCCTTTGAAAAGAATTCTAATTTTCCTCCAAAATTCAAAAGTCAAACCTTTGAATTCACAAGATGTGCCCCTTTGATCCAAGAGTCAAACCCCTTCAAATTAGAACCTTCCAAAGTGTCTAGATGCATTCAATCACTCCATGGGGTGTTTATAACAAGTGTCCCTTTGAAAATTTTAACAAAATTCATCTCGAACTGCCTTAATTTAAAGAAGTCACATCTGGCGCCAGTGCTCAGGATTTTTGCACATCATGCGCCAAACCTCAAAATTGGCTATTTTTGCTCCAAATTTTGCTCCTTTTTCCATTTTTTCTCCAAATGCCTAAAAATGGTATACCTGCAAGAAAAACACAAAAATACATTTATTTAAAGTGAAATATCACCAAAAATAGTCATAAAAATGGTAGTTAAAATTGTATATTATTTTTGTGTACCAGGGGGTTATACTTACATGACATAGTCATACAAATAGCTTGAAATATAAGAGGGTTATGTCA
Source organism: Phalaenopsis aphrodite (assembly GCA_003013225.1). Taxonomy (NCBI): domain Eukaryota; kingdom Viridiplantae; phylum Streptophyta; class Magnoliopsida; order Asparagales; family Orchidaceae; genus Phalaenopsis; species Phalaenopsis aphrodite. Next base: position 67,743 of record NEWO01001203.1, read on the forward strand.
TAACAAACGATGACCTCAGATCCTAAGGCAAGTTAGGGCTTAAATTTTACAACAAGGTTACGCAAAGGATAAAATATAGGTTGAGGATTTATGCCATACTAGACGAGCTATCCCAAAGTCCTATGACTTTATATTTAATTATAAGGATAGATTTGTTTTTGTATATTTGATTGCTCTCTCAATTTTTTTCTTTTGTACATTCTCATTGCACTGCCCAGAGTGTAAGATCCAAGCTCCCCATTGATGTGAAAGCTCTAGGTTCAAGATTTTGTATTTTTACAAGTTATGTGACATGTTATGTTGTTGTTCAAGAAATGTTGAGGTGGAGTTAAAGTTGATTAGAGTGACACCTTTTAGGATCCCACGGTTCTTTCATTTTGGTCACTATATTCTTTTGAATTTACTTAGTTTAAACTAATTCTTACACTCATCCTTTTAGGATCTTGTTAGCAATGATAGGTTACCTCATCCAAGGGACTCCCGTAAATTCAAAATGATGTATTATGCTCTTTTATTTGTCTTGAATATGGATAAGTTTAATTTTGAAAAAAAATTATCTTGATTTTGAAAATTATTTGTTTGAATTTTTAATATTGTTTCAACCTAGCAAGCATGGTACATTAAAGCAGTGGTAAAATACAATAATAAAATTATAATAAATAAACTTTAAATGCCTACCTATCATTTTTTCACTGCTCCTGCTGAAATGTTAGCTTTCATAATCATGCATATATTGCAAAGTGAAATTAAGAGCAACTAATGAAGCCTTAATATTCTAAATTCAAATGAAACCACAATGGTGGGCCCCTATGGGCATAATAAGTTCAATTGTTCTTCAAAATATCCAAAAGATTATAAAAGTGTTCGGGGCATTGCCTTAACCAAATCTTAAGAATTCTTTATACTATCTTGATTTCATTTGAATCTTATTATGTTGTTGAATAAATCACCTCAAGGTTCGTTAGGTTTAAACTATGCTAAATTCTTTTCCTCATTTAACCCATGAGAGAGAGACTAACAAGCTTGAGCTAGAAGTGTTTGAAGGTGATTAATTGTGGTTTATCTTCCAACTAACACTGAAGCATTTTTATATTAAGCTTAGCTCACTACAAAATTCAAAAGACACTGCGAGTAAGTGTGTAATTTTGGGAAAAGGTTGTTTTAAGAAGATTTAATTGAAATATTAACTTATGACTCAACAATTGGTTTGGGATTTTAGATTAGTGGATTATTGACTTCGTAGATTATATCCCAAAAATTGAAATCATTCAAGTCAATTTATCTTCTAATGTTCAGTAGTTTGAATAATTACATTTACACTATTCTTTGCAAAACTTGGAGGTTAATTGGTTTCTACCTCTTACCATCATGTTTCAATCACTTTAGAATATTACATAAGCTCAAATATTACCCTTTAAACCCTTAGCTCACCTTAAATTTTGATTAAGGGGTAAAAAGATGGAAATTAAAATTTCACCCCTAAGGCTCCTATCTTCATAAATGTTTTAAATTAATTCACATGGACTTGAAAATTTGTTGAGCTATCTCTCATGGGTTATTTATGGTACAAGAGAAGAAATCATATTTTTATTTTTTTAATTATTTCACTAAAAAAATGAGATATTCCAAAATTAAATCATTTAATCAACCAAATGAAAGTTTTTATCCTTAGAAAAATTACTTAAGATTCACCTAGGTCAGAGAACCACTTTGGCTAAATTTCATGAATTTTTGAATTATATTTTAATTTTTATAATTATTCATTTATTTTGATGGTTATTTAAATAGAAAATTCATTTTATTTTAAAAAATCAATTTTATTTTTCTCATTACTCTCTCTGACTTTAAGGAACTCAGAGAAATTTGTTTTTCAATTTATTTGATATTTTTAAATTTTTTTTATAATTATTTAAGTGAAAAATTAGGAAGATAAATTTAAAGCATTTAAAAATTCATAAATTCTTTTAGAAAATTATAAAAAATATTCTAATTGGTCCTAAGTGGTCAGGGAATAATTAGTGACATTTTTTAGGAATTTTATATTTTTTTATGATTTTTTAGAATTTTTAATTATTTTTAAATTAAAATAACCCCAAATTGGACTATTTATTTTGATTTCAATTTTATTTTTCTTAGATGCCCCTGGTCACAAGGATCACTCCAAACCACTTTACAAATTTTTTAAGTTATATTTTAATTATTATAATTTTTTTAGCGCTCAAATCTCATTTTCCTTAAAAAATAGACTTTAGTGGTTAAATCAATTTGAATGGATCAAAATTTTACAGGGGCTTAATATGTTGATTTTCTTCATTGTGGAACAATCTTTATGATTATTTCTATCATATTTTATTTGTTTAATTTTTAATTTGTTTTAATGATTTAAATTAGGAAATTGTATTTTAAAACATTTAAAATTAAGTTTTATTTTTGTTACACTCTTTTGGTCACAGTGAACCTACAAATGCAAACCCTATATTTTTATAATTTTTACTTTAATTTATATAATTATTTTAAGCAAAAGGGTGACTTAACCTTGGAAAATTGGGTTCACTATGTTAGAAGTGCACTCTAATTTTAGAAAAATCAAAGAATGCTCCAATTCACAGAGAGAACAAATCCTTAAAATTTCATTTTTTTAATTAATTAATATTTGATTAATTTTTGTTTGATGACGATTTAGGGCATTCAATTAATTTTAAAAATGCTATAAGTTAAATAATTTTTATTGTAGGTCCACATGATTCTCCTCTGTTCAGTGAGCACAAACATATTTTTATTTTATTTTTATGATTTTTCTACACCAAGTTATGAATTATTTTTATGTTTTCTAGTATATATAAAATAAAAAAGCTTATTTTTTCTAAATATCCATGTCGGCCCCAGCGCAACCTATTACCTGTGGAAGCTACAAGCATTATCGCGCTATTAGATGCCACCTTTTGAATCAACCGCCACACACACGTGCTATATGCTCCATTTGATTCGCCTGACACGATATGATCCGTTCGTCCAATGCACGGATGATCTAACGACACTTGGTCATCGTCTCTGAAGGACACAACGCGTAAAACATTCATTTTTTAAACCTAAATTCTCCCTTGATTCTTAACTAAATCATGTAAGGTTTGTTCATACACCATCTTCTAGTCAAGATGAGCACATCTATATGGTTACAAGATCATGAAATAAAATTTTTCTTCATAATTCGTGAAACCAAGCCAAAAATTGGGGTTGGTGGTTTATACGTTTGCCCAAGGTGTGGCCTTGATTGGGTGCCTGTAGAAGCTTCAGTGAGGTCCAACAAACCTCCTCAAAGTGTCACCTTACATTTGTACAAGGTCCAGGAAGGAATTTGATCAAAGGGTGGCATGGGCTTGGTCAAGCTCCATGATAGAGGGCTCAAATGATGGGACTTTTGGTGAGGAACTTCACCTCTTGCTCTGGTGAAGTTTAAAAGTGAGTTAATTTACAGAATTGATTGAGTTAAAAAGATGGTCGTGAAAGGTCTTGATTTTTGAATTTGAAGTTGAGGCTAACCAGGGGGAGATAGAGAAAGAAATCTTCTCCATTTGTTGAAATTTTGATAGAGTTTTGTTATGTTTTGAGCATTCTTCTCCATTTGGTCGTGGTAAGTCCTCTATTTATAGAGTGGGATATGGTAGCAAACAGGGCATGCCATTGTGGCAAGGCAGTCGCTTAGATGGAGGAAAGAAAGAATGTGATGGCAAATCAGAGTGAGCCAACTCTGGTGAGTTGAATTTTGGGTTTTTACCATTTGGGCCCTCTCGAGCAAGATGTTTTATGGCGACTAAGGTAGCTGACCGACCAGGTTAAGGTCACTGATCCTAATATTCTTTTTTTATATATAAAATTTTAGAAGTTGACACCACTACTTGAAGATTTTAATTCCAGTAATTACACCAAAAACTTGATCCTAAGGAAAGTAAGATTTCAATTATATTTCAAGGGATTCTATGCAAGTATACGTATCATTATCAATCAACGTAGAGCTTTCTAATTAAGGCCCAAATAATTATCCCACGGCGATCGATATTAATCACGGTGACTTTCAAGAGAAATTCTCGTTTAAATTAACACACTCTAGCTTGGAAGGTCGATAAAAGTTTGGTTTTTATTTTATCCTACAATTATCACTAAAATACTACTTCTACTTCTAAATTAAAATACTTAATGAAAATCAGAAAGTGGTGTTCTTAATATAATAAAAGTACTCTTCCTCATGCAATTAAAGTAATGACATGTGTAAAAGTAAAACAAGTAGTGAGAGAGATTGTGACAAATAGGAGAAAATATATTCTTTACCCTTACTAGAGTTGTTATAAAGAACATTGGTTAATCTAAAGTTTGATTAGACGGGCTAGGCATGGAAGATACTAGCTCTCACTCTAGAGTTCCCTCTTATCCCTCCA